>OZ025258.1:15769856-15809510 GCA_964019135.1 Arenicola marina
GGACGCGTCCTGCTGCAGTCTGGCGCCAGAACGCGTTCCGAGCTCAGAGGGAAGGTGGTGTTGGGAGGGAGGGGGGGGGCGGTTGGTACGTGACAAAATGGGAGGGGGATATTTGAGGGGAGAATGGGGGGGGGGGGGGTGAGTTGGGCGGGGTTGTGTGGTTGTGTGTGAGGGTGAATACGAGTCCAAGTTGGGTGCCACATGTCGAAATGGGTAGGGATGGGGTGAGGGGGATATTTGAGAGGAGGGGCGGGGGCGGGGTGAGTTGGGTGGAGGGGGGGGGTGTCTGTTTGTGAGGGTGAATACGAGTCCAGGGTGGGTGGCACATGTAGAAATGGGTAGGGATGTCGTGGGTGGGTGGCTTTGTGGGCCGGGGTGGGGGTGGGGGGGGGGGGAGTGGACTGACAAGGTCGCTCTGCCTGCCACGCCCCCAAAAAACGGAAGTGCGGTGTTGCTACAGATAATACAGAGCATTGTGGTACATTCAGCCTTCGACCCCGGCTAAGGAATACTAGGAGTTTCAGTTCCGAGCAGGTCATTCATTATACATGCTATATTTCCTTCTACGCATGTAAAGGGAACCTGATCTTTCTCAGCGTGTTAGATATGCGCAGTATAACAAGATAACTAATCGTAACCGGCCTTGCAGTGTGGTCGCGCGCGCAAAAAACGAAGAAGTCAGAAATCTTTTTGGATGATTTTTCGCGAGCGAATAATGCAGCCCAGGTGTGCGTCTCTGTGTAGTTGTTATACCCAGCAATAAATACTCCCCCTCCCCATCTTCGTCCACGTTCATCACCCCCCTCCCCACCCCTCCCCACCCATCACTACCCTGGTCGCCAAGACTGCCTTATGTGCGTAGTCCGCCGCAGCTTTGCTGTCAGGAATGTGCCGGTGTCGACCGTATCGCCACCTTGTGGGAAAATGTCTAAGTAACAGCTGTGCCCCACCCAGCCTGGCGGTATTTTGTCGTCATCGACAAGTGCAATGGAGACTTTCACCTTGCTACACGGCGGTGTGTCCAGTCACCAAAATCAGTGTATCTGGGTCTTTTTTAGCAGGTTGTGTAAGAGGCACTTACTAAGTGCATTACATTACAGCCTTATATATACGGTGTATATGTGATTTGTCGCCTGGGACAGGTGGCCTCTATATGGGGGTGGCGGGGCGGGGGGGGGGGGGGGGGGGGTGGCGGCACCTGTTACGACAGCCACTCCTCACTTTTTGGCATACCACATTGGGCTAGAAATGAAATGTTGGTGTCTGTGCCCGTGAAGGCTAATTTGGGCCTCGGTAACTGCTGAGACAATATTATGGAGGGGGGTGGGGGGGGGGGGGAGGTGTAAAACTTAGGCGCCAGGCAAGCCAGCCTAACCCTACATAAGCTGGTTCGCCTGGGGGCACATAAGGCATGCACCAAGATGAAACACCGGAGCGGGTGCTGGGGTCGAACTGCAGTGGGCCCGGCCAGGCCGGTGCGTGGGTCTAACCCCGCCTGTGCAAATGTTTGGGCATCATCTGTACCTTTACCCTTCCCATTGTCGCCAAAGGTTAATGCGTCCTATTTCAAATCAATCAATCAATCGATTAATCAATCAATTAAACGCAGTGAAGATGCACCGATTGTCAGGTTCTTTACCGCTAATTGGAATCCGTTATCCCACGCCCCAGAGATAAGCATGACCGACCCCAACACACCATGTCACCATGATAAAGGAAAGTAATATTAATGTCACCAACGATAATGACTCGCGACACAACCATGACATGTATATGGGACCGTCTTATTCATTCATTTGGGTCGGCTTTACCGCATGTGTCCACAAATGTGGCTGAATCCATGCATTCCTATTACAGTGGGCCACCTGAGAGCCTAATGTTCTGCTTCGTAAAGAGTAGGGGATTACCCCCGGGGACATGGCGCCACTCTCCCTGCCTTCTCTCATTAACGCACCGATCCACGTGCCGTTAGGCTCTCAGGTGGCCAGAACACCCAATACGAGCGCTCTAACCCACTGAGCTACCAGGCCGGCCCCTTGCTGTGGTGACCACGTGCGTGTTTTGACTCGCTAACACGGCGGTCGCGTGCCACCATTTCTTCAAGTGGCGGCGGTTTACCCACTGTCAGTGTTCCTACGCCGCGAGAGCTTGAATCCCCGAGCCACTGGGTCAAGCCCGAAGCAAACTCCACCAACAGCGGGCGCCCCCACACCGCCGCTGGCCATGAAGACTACAGAAAGGAGAAACCTGGAGTCCCCCAGTCAGGGTTTCTCGGCTCAGTAATGTGACGGCTTGTGTTTGCCGAGTAAGCCTCGTGTAAATACCGGGGAGGTCCGTGCGAGGTCTTACTGTGTGCGGCAATTTAGGGGTTTTTTTATTGTCTTACTTGGACTTTTTTGCTTTTCTTGGCGTCTTTCTCTCTCTCCGGCTTGGAGGTCTTGGCCAGCGAGTAGGTTTTGTGCTACTTTGCTTGACATTGTTTTTGTTTGGTCCGAAACTGGCTTTTTTTATGTAATGTGTGGTCGGATCCTTAGTGAGCGTTTCGCCGAGTCTATAAGTCAACTCCTTCCATGTTCCTTTTCTTCTCTCTTCCGCGAACTCTCTGCAGTGCCCCCATAACCATATAAACAATGGTAAAAGAAGTCAGCTTTGGTGGGCATCGAAGTGTTAACAGTCCAGTAATAGGAGTGAGAGTCCAGTAAGCTCTGAAAATATGCGTTCATAGAGCAGGTTGGCGCTAAAAAATTTGCCTCGGATTTTGGCGGTAAAACCCCGACCGGGCGGAATTTGAAGATAAAAAGGAGGGGGGGGGGGCGCTTTACCACGGAACTCCCCAAAAAAACAGCGATGTATTAAGTACACCCTCTCCCCCCCCCCCCCCCCCCCCCCCCGGTTTTTATCCATTCATCTCATCGTCCCAGGTATTCACTAGCATGATTAAACATATATTTTTATGTGCAAAAAAGTGACCTTAATCACCAATCTATCCATCATAACGTCTTACACGTCTTAGTCGTGGTTTTAGTTATCCGAGACCCTTGCAATCCGGTCGGTGTTTTGCCCCACCGTTAATGGGTAGAATCATAATGCGAACAAAAGGCTGTCGACGCACAGTATAGTGATAATCATAATGTACCTAAATAACTGGAATGGCCTTGGTGCATACGTTATGATTGGATTAGATACTCAAGGTGGCCCAGCTGAGTTCCTTAGTTTGAAAGTTTTAAAATAAAATGAATTGGTGTTTTAATCCGCGTTTGTACACAAATGGGCTAAATTGGGATAGGGACCTCTCGGGGACAAAAAAAAGGAGTAAATTGGAATAAATGATGAATACAATTTAGGTGAATCCAGGGCCTACTTATCTGCGGTATAGTGCGCTAACCAGGGAGGCCCCCCGGGAGCTTTGAAACATAACTTGCCAAAGCTATGTTGGAAGAAATTATGCTGACAGCAAGAGACAGCGGACATCTCTTTGTACCTCGTGAAATATATGATGTTTACAACAACAAAAAAAGAAGTTAGATGGTGTGAACTGGTGTAACCAGTATAACATAGTTCACAAAATGTGAACGAAATAGACAACATCTTGGGCATATCATTAGCAGAATTATTTTGGTGACACAGGAACGTGTGTCGCCGTTTAATGATGGATAAAATCGAGTGACCGAAGCGACAAGCGGCCGATACCGCAATGGTTGTGGCCGATACCGCAATGGTTGTGGCCGATACCGAAATGGTTGTGGCCGATACCGAAATGGTTGTGGCCGATACCGCAATGGTTGTGGCCGATACCGCAATGGTTGTGGCCGATACCGAAATGGTTGTGGCCGATACCGCAATGGTTGTGGCCGATACCGCAATGGTTGTGGCCGATACCGCAATGGTTGTGGCCGATACCGAAATGGTTGTGGCCGATACATCATTTGACCGATGTGCCTCATGGCTGCAACCACAAGTGGCCCGTCAACCTGAGGTGCGTTCCATATGGCCGTTGACCGCGATCGCACGCCTTGCGGTACGACAACTAAGGATTTGAACTTGGCGGATTGGTCAAGGACGCGTACAATTTTAAACCGGAAGTGGGGTATGGTTCGCCGCGATCCAGAGCAGTTCCGCATGATAATATTCAACTCTGGACGACGAGTCTTCTCCAATAAGTGGGAATAATTCGTAAATATCGAGGCCTAATAATTATCCTTTATTTATCCATATTTTACAGTATTTAGATTGTGTTGCTATTTCCGAAGTAAGGATAATTATTTAGTGGATATCTAAAATTGAGTGATCACAAATTTGACTCGGCGGTCGACAGTGATACGGAACTCGGCCTTGGCTTATACCCCTTGGCGGGCCTCAGACAATTATCGGTCTGCTCATCGGATAATATAACATGTCCTTCACACTTGAAGCGTTTGAGTCGTCCCTAGTTAAGCCTGTATCCTGGTTACGGCTATATCCCCTCTAATTCCAAGTACATGTATATGGCCGCGAAACGAACCGGGCGTTTTCTGTTAATAATGGGGTCGTTTCCGGAGGTGTATGGAACGTACTCCTGGTGGACCCTGGTTCCCTGTCGCATGTCCACCACTAATTAATATCGGAGAGTGCTGGTCTATATATATATATAAATGCATATATATTATATCAGTGGTTACTAGGTAACGTGAGGCGGTGGGGGCACCCCGGACGCGGTGACCCGTTGCCACGGGTCCCACGGTGTCTGTCAGTGCAGGACGGAGCTACTTCACCCGTGACGACCGCCACGTCCTGGACCGTGCGTTTATCTCACCCCACCCACCCCCGACACCCACCAGTCCCACCCCCAACGCCCATCAGTCCCACCCCCCCCCCCCAAAAAGTCCTTCCCTCAGGGTCGCGCTGTGTATGGTGACACTGTAATGATATATGCAGTATATATACATTGAGTTTCTGGCACAGATTCTAATGTGGCCTCTCAGGTGGCTGTGGCTGTGAAATATAGAGGTGGCTGCTGCAATGAAACCTGCTCTAATGTGGCCTCTCCGGTGGCTGCGATATAAAGGTGGCTGTGAAATATACAACGGAACATATTTGGTTGTGGTTGTGAAACATAAAAGTGGCTACGATATAAAAGTTGGCCGTGAATTCTGCAATGAAACCTTCCCCAATGTGGCCGGTCAGCTGGCCGAGAATTCTGCAATGAAACCTTCTCCAATGTGGCCGGTCAGCTGGCCATGATATACTGATGGCCGTGAAATATACCATGGAATTTGTCATGGGGCATATCATATATACGGTGAAATCCTGATCTTCTCCCATTGACGCGATGTGACCAAATAGGGTTAAAGCGTCCTGAATATACAACTAATCCTTCACCCCCCTACCACCCTTCACACGTCTCCTCACCCCGCCCCCACTTCCCCAGATCTTGCTCGCTTATCGCGCGAGTTCTGAAGCAGGTTAACTTATCCTCTTCACTAGCGACGATGCCAGTCGAGATGGGTCACGTGACCTGTCTGCTCGGAGGGGACGGTAGTGACCATGGTGACCCCTCCCTCCTTCCACCAGACCGCCCTCTCCATATTAGCCTTTTTTTAAATAGTTTTATTAGTACAGTCTCCTTTCGATACCTGGCGGTAAGCGTCCTCGTCTCTGGCCTCCTCTGTGTAAATAGTTCTCATGTATATTTAGAGGTTCTCCGTGATTGCGCTAATACGCGTTGAGGCCTGTACGGCGGCCGTACCTGTACGCTAATGACGTAAGTGTACAGTTTTGTCTCGGCTGATCCCTTGAAAGATTAGCTTTATTCGTCCAATCCTTCGTCCGTCCATCCACCTGTCAGTTTCTGTTCCATTGGGGGAAAAAAGTCTTACTCGTCCATCTATCGATCTGTCAATGTGTTCGATCCTTTGAAAGCCAAGTGTCATTCTTCCATTCGTCTGTCCATCCGGCTGTCAGTTTGTTTGATCCTCATTCGTCCACCCGTCCGTTCATCAATTTACCTGTCTGGCAGTCAGATTAGGTGGGTCTAATATAACAGTGGCCCTGGACACCTGGGGCGGATGAGGGGGGGGGGGCTACTCCCATTATATTTCGGGGCGGGGAATTGGGGGGAGGGGGGGGGGTGGAGGTGCCCGACAGATCTTCAAACCCTGACCCTAAACTAAACTATTTTTTAAAATTAAATTTCAGCCTATATGGACCAATCATCAAAAAAGGTCCTTCTACAATGATTACCTGGGCTTAGGCGATTTCTTCATTTTTTCCTTATAAATTAACGACGAAAGAAAACACCCTGATGGGCGGCACCTCGGTGTATTACATGGCTGTAGGAAGTACCACCCCCTGTGATAACACGGGCCAGCCCTGTCTATGGCCGTCACAATGTACTGGTTAATCACAATGACCGGGGGCTGACGGACTGACTGTGGGGGTACCGCCCCCTGTGATATAATGGGGCCTATCTACCAGCCCTGTCTATGGCCGTCACAATGTACTGGTTAATCACAATGACCGGGGGCTGATGGACTGACTGGGGGGGTACCGCCCCCTGTGATATAATGGGGCCTATCTACCAGCCCTGTCTATGGCCGTCACAATGTACTGGTTAATCACAATGACCGGGGGCTGACGGACTGACTGTGGGGGTACCGCCCCCTGTGATATAATGGGGCCTATCTACCAGCCCTGTCTATGGCCGTCACAATGTACTGGTTAATCACAATGACCGGGGGCTGACGGACTGACTGTGGGGGTACCGCCCCCTGTGATATAATGGGGCCTATCTACCAGCCCTGTCTATGGCCGTCACAATGTACTGGTTAATCACAATGACCGGGGCTGATGGACTGACTGTGGGGGTACCACCCCCTGTGATAACAAGGGGCCTATCTACCAGCCCTGTCTATGGCCGTCACAATGTACTGGTTAATCACAATGACCGGGGGCTGATGGACTGACTGTGGGGGTACCGCCCCCTGTGATATAACGGGGTCTATCTACCAGCCCTGTCTATGGCCGTCACAATGTACTGGTTAATCACAATGACCGGGACTGACGGACTGACTGTGGGGGTACCGCCCCCTGTGATATAACGGGGCCTATCTACCAGCCCTGTCTATGGCCGTCACAATGTACTGGTTAATCACAATGACCGGGGGCTGACGGACTGGCTGGGGGGGTACCGCCCCCTGTGATATAATGGGGCCTATCTACCAGCCCTGTCTATGGCCGTCACAATGTACTGGTTAATCACAATGACCGGGGGCTGACGGACTGACTGTGGGGGTACCGCCCCCTGTGATATAATGGGGCCTATCTACCAGCCCTGTCTATGGCCGTCACAATGTACTGGTTAATCACAATGACCGGGGCTGATGGACTGACTGTGGGGGTACCACCCCCTGTGATATAACGGGACCTATCTACCAGCCCTGTCTATGGCCGTCACAATGTACTGGTTAATCACAATGACCGGGGGCTGACGGACTGACTGTGGGGGTACCGCCCCCTGTGATATAATGGGGCCTATCTACCAGCCCTGTCTATGGCCGTCACAATGTACTGGTTAATCACAATGACCGGGGGCTGATGGACTGACTGGGGGGGTACCGCCCCCTGTGATATAATGGGGCCTATCTACCAGCCCTGTCTATGGCCGTCACAATGTACTGGTTAATCACAATGACCGGGGCTGATGGACTGACTGTTGGGGTACCACCCCCTGTGATAACAAGGGGCCTATCTACCAGCCCTGTCTATGGCCGTCACAATGTACTGGTTAATCACAATGACCGGGGGCTGACGGACTGACTGTGGGGGTACCGCCCCCTGTGATATAACGGGGCCTATCTACCAGCCCTGTCTATGGCCGTCACAATGTACTGGTTAATCACAATGACCGGGGGCTGACGGACTGGCTGGGGGGGTACCGCCCCCTGTGATATAATGGGGCCTATCTACCAGCCCTGTCTATGGCCGTCACAATGTACTGGTTAATCACAATGACCGGGGGCTGACGGACTGACTGTGGGGGTACCGCCCCCTGTGATATAATGGGGCCTATCTACCAGCCCTGTCTATGGCCGTCACAATGTACTGGTTAATCACAATGACCGGGGCTGATGGACTGACTGTGGGGGTACCACCCCCTGTGATATAACGGGACCTATCTACCAGCCCTGTCTATGGCCGTCACAATGTACTGGTTAATCACAATGACCGGGGGCTGACGGACTGACTGTGGGGGTACCGCCCCCTGTGATATAATGGGGCCTATCTACCAGCCCTGTCTATGGCCGTCACAATGTACTGGTTAATCACAATGACCGGGGGCTGATGGACTGACTGGGGGGGTACCGCCCCCTGTGATATAATGGGGCCTATCTACCAGCCCTGTCTATGGCCGTCACAATGTACTGGTTAATCACAATGACCGGGGCTGATGGACTGACTGTTGGGGTACCACCCCCTGTGATAACAAGGGGCCTATCTACCAGCCCTGTCTATGGCCGTCACAATGTACTGGTTAATCACAATGACCGGGGGCTGACGGACTGACTGTGGGGGTACCGCCCCCTGTGATATAATGGGGCCTATCTACCAGCCCTGTCTATGGCCGTCACAATGTACTGGTTAATCACAATGACCGGGGCTGATGGACTGACTGTGGGGGTACCGCCCCCTGTGATATAATGGGGCCTATCTACCAGCCCTGTCTATGGCCGTCACAATGTACTGGTTAATCACAATGACCGGGGGCTGACGGACTGACTGGGGGGGTACCGCCCCCTGTGATATAACGGGGCCTATCTACCAGCCCTGTCTATGGCCGTCACAATGTACTGGTTAATCACAATGACCGGGGGCTGATGGACTGACTGGGGGGGTACCGCCCCCTGTGATATAATGGGGCCTATCTACCAGCCCTGTCTATGGCCGTCACAATGTACTGGTTAATCACAATGACCGGGGGCTGACGGACTGACTGTGGGGGTACCGCCCCCTGTGATATAATGGGGCCTATCTACCAGCCCTGTCTATGGCCGTCACAATGTACTGGTTAATCACAATGACCGGGGGCTGACGGACTGACTGTGGGGGTACCACCCCCTGTGATAACAAGGGGCCTATCTACCAGCCCTGTCTATGGCCGTCACAATGTACTGGTTAATCACAATGACCGGGGGCTGATGGACTGACTGTGGGGGTACCGCCCCCTGTGATATAATGGGGCCTATCTACCAGCCCTGTCTATGGCCGTCACAATGTACTGGTTAATCACAATGACCGGGGGCTGACGGACTGACTGGGGGGGTACCGCCCCCTGTGATATAATGGGGCCTATCTACCAGCCCTGTCTATGGCCGTCACAATGTACTGGTTAATCACAATGACCGGGGGCTGACGGACTGACTGGGGGGGTACCGCCCCCTGTGATATAATGGGGCCTATCTACCAGCCCTGTCTATGGCCGTCACAATGTACTGGTTAATCACAATGACCGGGGGCTGACGGACTGACTGGGGGGGTACCGCCCCCTGTGATATAATGGGGCCTATCTACCAGCCCTGTCTATGGCCGTCACAATGTACTGGTTAATCACAATGACCGGGGGCTGACGGACTGACTGTTGGGGTACCACCCCCTGTGATAACAAGGGGCCTATCTACCAGCCCTGTCTATGGCCGTCACAATGTACTGGTTAATCACAATGACCGGGGGCTGACGGACTGACTGGGGGGGTACCGCCCCCTGTGATATAATGGGGCCTATCTACCAGCCCTGTCTATGGCCGTCACAATGTACTGGTTAATCACAATGACCGGGGGCTGACGGACTGACTGGGGGGGTACCGCCCCCTGTGATATAATGGGGCCTATCTACCAGCCCTGTCTATGGCCGTCACAATGTACTGGTTAATCACAATGACCGGGGGCTGACGGACTGACTGTGGGGGTACCGCCCCCTGTGATATAACGGGGCCTATCTACCAGCCCTGTCTATGGCCGTCACAATGTACTGGTTAATCACAATGACCGGGGGCTGACGGACTGACTGTGGGGGTACCGCCCCCTGTGATATAATGGGGCCTATCTACCAGCCCTGTCTATGGCCGTCACAATGTACTGGTTAATCACAATGACCGGGGGCTGACGGACTGACTGTGGGGGTACCGCCCCCTGTGATATAACGGGGCCTATCTACCAGCCCTGTCTATGGCCGTCACAATGTACTGGTTAATCACAATGACCGGGGGCTGATGGACTGACTGTGGGGGTACCGCCCCCTGTGATATAACGGGGCCTATCTACCAGCCCTGTCTATGGCCGTCACAATGTACTGGTTAATCACAATGACCGGGACTGACGGACTGACTGTGGGGGTACCGCCCCCTGTGATATAACGGGGCCTATCTACCAGTCCTGTCTATGGCCGTCACAATGTACTGGTTAATCACAATGACCGGGGGCTGATGGACTGACTGGGGGGGTACCGCCCCCTGTGATATAACGGGGCCTATCTACCAGCCCTGTCTATGGCCGTCACAATGTACTGGTTAATCACAATGACCGGGGGCTGATGGACTGACTGGGGGGGTACCGCCCCCTGTGATATAACGGGGCCTATCTACCAGCCCTGTCTATGGCCGTCACAATGTACTGGTTAATCACAATGACCGGGGGCTGATGGACTGACTGGGGGGGTACCGCCCCCTGTGATATAACGGGGCCTATCTACCAGCCCTGTCTATGGCCGTCACAATGTACTGGTTAATCACAATGACCGGGGGCTGACGGACTGACTGTGGGGGTACCGCCCCCTGTGATATAATGGGGCCCATCTACCAGCCCTGTCTATGGCCGTCACAATGTACTGGTTAATCACAATGACCGGGGGCTGATGGACTGACTGTGGGGGTACCGCCCCCTGTGATATAATGGGGCCTATCTACCAGCCCTGTCTATGGCCGTCACAATGTACTGGTTAATCACAATGACCGGGGGCTGACGGACTGACTGTGGGGGTACCGCCCCCTGTGATATAATGGGGCCTATCTACCAGCCCTGTCTATGGCCGTCACAATGTACTGGTTAATCACAATGACCGGGGGCTGACGGACTGACTGTGGGGGTACCGCCCCCTGTGATATAATGGGGCCTATCTACCAGCCCTGTCTATGGCCGTCACAATGTACTGGTTAATCACAATGACCGGGGGCTGACGGACTGACTGTGGGGGTACCACCCCCTGTGATAACAAGGGGCCTATCTACCAGCCCTGTCTATGGCCGTCACAATGTACTGGTTAATCACAATGACCGGGGGCTGATGGACTGACTGTGGGGGTACCGCCCCCTGTGATATAATGGGGCCTATCTACCAGCCCTGTCTATGGCCGTCACAATGTACTGGTTAATCACAATGACCGGGGGCTGATGGACTGACTGTGGGGGTACCGCCCCCTGTGATATAATGGGGCCTATCTACCAGCCCTGTCTATGGCCGTCACAATGTACTGGTTAATCACAATGACCGGGGGCTGACGGACTGACTGTGGGGGTACCGCCCCCTGTGATATAATGGGGCCTATCTACCAGCCCTGTCTATGGCCGTCACAATGTACTGGTTAATCACAATGACCGGGGGCTGACGGACTGACTGTGGGGGTACCGCCCCCTGTGATATAATGGGGCCTATCTACCAGCCCTGTCTATGGCCGTCACAATGTACTGGTTAATCACAATGACCGGGGGCTGACGGACTGACTGTGGGGGTACCACCCCCTGTGATAACAAGGGGCCTATCTACCAGCCCTGTCTATGGCCGTCACAATGTACTGGTTAATCACAATGACCGGGGGCTGATGAACTGACTGTGGGGGTACCGCCCCCTGTGATATAATGGGGCCTATCTACCAGCCCTGTCTATGGCCGTCACAATGTACTGGTTAATCACAATGACCGGGGGCTGACGGACTGACTGGGGGGGTACCGCCCCCTGTGATATAATGGGGCCTATCTACCAGCCCTGTCTATGGCCGTCACAATGTACTGGTTAATCACAATGACCGGGGGCTGACGGACTGACTGGGGGGGTACCGCCCCCTGTGATATAATGGGGCCTATCTACCAGCCCTGTCTATGGCCGTCACAATGTACTGGTTAATCACAATGACCGGGGGCTGACGGACTGACTGGGGGGGTACCGCCCCCTGTGATATAATGGGGCCTATCTACCAGCCCTGTCTATGGCCGTCACAATGTACTGGTTAATCACAATGACCGGGGGCTGACGGACTGACTGTGGGGGTACCGCCCCCTGTGATATAATGGGGCCTATCTACCAGCCCTGTCTATGGCCGTCACAATGTACTGGTTAATCACAATGACCGGGGGCTGACGGACTGACTGGGGGGGTACCGCCCCCTGTGATATAATGGGGCCTATCTACCAGCCCTGTCTATGGCCGTCACAATGTACTGGTTAATCACAATGACCGGGGGCTGATGGACTGACTGTGGGGGTACCGGCCGCTGTGATATAACGGGGCCTATCTACCAGCCCTGTCTATGGCCGTCACAATGTACTGGTTAATCACAATGACCGGGGGCTGACGGACTGACTGTGGGGGTACCGCCCCCTGTGATATAACGGGGCCTATCTACCAGCCCTGTCTATGGCCGTCACAATGTACTGGTTAATCACAATGACCGGGGGCTGACGGACTGACTGTGGGGGTACCGCCCCCTGTGATATAATGGGGCCTATCTACCAGCCCTGTCTATGGCCGTCACAATGTACTGGTTAATCACAATGACCGGGGGCTGACGGACTGACTGTGGGGGTACCGCCCCCTGTGATATAATGGGGCCTATCTACCAGCCCTGTCTATGGCCGTCACAATGTACTGGTTAATCACAATGACCGGGGGCTGACGGACTGACTGTGGGGGTACCACCCCCTGTGATAACAAGGGGCCTATCTACCAGCCCTGTCTATGGCCGTCACAATGTACTGGTTAATCACAATGACCGGGGGCTGATGGACTGACTGTGGGGGTACCGCCCCCTGTGATATAATGGGGCCTATCTACCAGCCCTGTCTATGGCCGTCACAATGTACTGGTTAATCACAATGACCGGGGGCTGACGGACTGACTGGGGGGGTACCGCCCCCTGTGATATAATGGGGCCTATCTACCAGCCCTGTCTATGGCCGTCACAATGTACTGGTTAATCACAATGACCGGGGGCTGACGGACTGACTGGGGGGGTACCGCCCCCTGTGATATAATGGGGCCTATCTACCAGCCCTGTCTATGGCCGTCACAATGTACTGGTTAATCACAATGACCGGGGGCTGACGGACTGACTGGGGGGGTACCGCCCCCTGTGATATAATGGGGCCTATCTACCAGCCCTGTCTATGGCCGTCACAATGTACTGGTTAATCACAATGACCGGGGGCTGACGGACTGACTGTTGGGGTACCACCCCCTGTGATAACAAGGGGCCTATCTACCAGCCCTGTCTATGGCCGTCACAATGTACTGGTTAATCACAATGACCGGGGGCTGACGGACTGACTGGGGGGGTACCGCCCCCTGTGATATAATGGGGCCTATCTACCAGCCCTGTCTATGGCCGTCACAATGTACTGGTTAATCACAATGACCGGGGGCTGACGGACTGACTGGGGGGGTACCGCCCCCTGTGATATAATGGGGCCTATCTACCAGCCCTGTCTATGGCCGTCACAATGTACTGGTTAATCACAATGACCGGGGGCTGACGGACTGACTGTGGGGGTACCGCCCCCTGTGATATAACGGGGCCTATCTACCAGCCCTGTCTATGGCCGTCACAATGTACTGGTTAATCACAATGACCGGGGGCTGACGGACTGACTGGGGGGGTACCGCCCCCTGTGATATAATGGGGCCTATCTACCAGCCCTGTCTATGGCCGTCACAATGTACTGGTTAATCACAATGACCGGGGGCTGACGGACTGACTGTGGGGGTACCGCCCCCTGTGATATAACGGGGCCTATCTACCAGCCCTGTCTATGGCCGTCACAATGTACTGGTTAATCACAATGACCGGGGGCTGATGGACTGACTGTGGGGGTACCGCCCCCTGTGATATAACGGGGCCTATCTACCAGCCCTGTCTATGGCCGTCACAATGTACTGGTTAATCACAATGACCGGGGGCTGATGGACTGACTGTGGGGGTACCGCCCCCTGTGATATAACGGGGCCTATCTACCAGCCCTGTCTATGGCCGTCACAATGTACTGGTTAATCACAATGACCGGGACTGACGGACTGACTGTGGGGGTACCGCCCCCTGTGATATAATGGGGCCTATCTACCAGCCCTGTCTATGGCCGTCACAATGTACTGGTTAATCACAATGACCGGGGGCTGACGGACTGACTGGGGGGGTACCGCCCCCTGTGATATAACGGGGCCTATCTACCAGCCCTGTCTATGGCCGTCACAATGTACTGGTTAATCACAATGACCGGGGGCTGATGGACTGACTGGGGGGGTACCGCCCCCTGTGATATAACGGGGCCTATCTACCAGCCCTGTCTATGGCCGTCACAATGTACTGGTTAATCACAATGACCGGGGGCTGATGGACTGACTGGGGGGGTACCGCCCCCTGTGATATAACGGGGCCTATCTACCAGCCCTGTCTATGGCCGTCACAATGTACTGGTTAATCACAATGACCGGGGGCTGATGGACTGACTGGGGGGGTACCGCCCCCTGTGATATAACGGGGCCTATCTACCAGCCCTGTCTATGGCCGTCACAATGTACTGGTTAATCACAATGACCGGGGGCTGACGGACTGACTGTGGGGGTACCGCCCCATGTGATATAATGGGGCTCATCTACCAGCCCTGTCTATGGCCGTCACAATGTACTGGTTAATCACAATGACCGGGGGCTGACGGACTGACTGTGGGGGTACCGCCCCCTGTGATATAATGGGGCCTATCTACCAGCCCTGTCTATGGCCGTCACAATGTACTGGTTAATCACAATGACCGGGGGCTGACGGACTGACTGTGGGGGTACCGCCCCCTGTGATATAACGGGGCCTATCTACCAGCCCTGTCTATGGCCGTCACAATGTACTGGTTAATCACAATGACCGGGGGCTGATGGACTGACTGTGGGGGTACCGCCCCCTGTGATATAACGGGGCCTATCTACCAGCCCTGTCTATGGCCGTCACAATGTACTGGTTAATCACAATGACCGGGGGCTGATGGACTGACTGTGGGGGTACCGCCCCCTGTGATATAACGGGGCCTATCTACCAGCCCTGTCTATGGCCGTCACAATGTACTGGTTAATCACAATGACCGGGACTGACGGACTGACTGTGGGGGTACCGCCCCCTGTGATATAACGGGGCCTATCTACCAGCCCTGTCTATGGCCGTCACAATGTACTGGTTAATCACAATGACCGGGGGCTGATGGACTGACTGTGGGGCTACCGCCCCCTGTGATATAACGGGGCCTATCTACCAGCCCTGTCTATGGCCGTCACAATGTACTGGTTAATCACAATGACCGGGGGCTGATGGACTGACTGGGGGGGTACCGCCCCCTGTGATATAACGGGGCCTATCTACCAGCCCTGTCTATGGCCGTCACAATGTACTGGTTAATCACAATGACCGGGGGCTGATGGACTGGCTGGGGGGGTACCGCCCCCTGTGATATAACGGGGCCTATCTACCAGCCCTGTCTATGGCCGTCACAATGTACTGGTTAATCACAATGACCGGGGGCTGATGGACTGACTGGGGGGGGTACCGCCCCCTGTGATATAACGGGGCCTATCTACCAGCCCTGTCTATGGCCGTCACAATGTACTGGTTAATCACAATGACCGGGGGCTGACGGACTGACTGTGGGGGTACCGCCCCCTGTGATATAATGGGGCCTATCTACCAGCCCTGTCTATGGCCGTCACAATGTACTGGTTAATCACAATGACCGGGGGCTGATGGACTGACTGGGGGGGTACCGCCCCCTGTGATATAACGGGGCCTATCTACCAGCCCTGTCTATGGCCGTCACAATGTACTGGTTAATCACAATGACCGGGGCTGATGGACTGACTGTGGGGGTACCGCCCCCTGTGATATAACGGGGCCTATCTACCAGCCCTGTCTATGGCCGTCACAATGTACTGGTTAATCACAATGACCGGGGGCTGACGGACTGACTGTGGGGGTACCGCCCCCTGTGATATAACGGGGCCTATCTACCAGCCCTGTCTATGGCCGTCACAATGTACTGGTTAATCACAATGACCGGGACTGACTGACGGACTGGTTGAGACATGTCGGGAGACGCTCGGCCCACATACAGTGTCGTATTGTGTGTTCCGTAAACAGCGCCCCCCCCCCTCTGTCTCCCCCCCCCCCTGTCCCCCTCTCTGCCCTCCTCCCCTTCTCCCCGCTCCCACTCTGTCTCTCCCTCCACCTTGCCCTCCGTCTCCCCCCTGCCACTACTCCTTCCCCTCCCCCTCTGCCTCTCCCTGCCACCCCCCCATCTCCTCGCTCTCCGCTTCCCTCCCCTGCCCCTCCGCCTCCCCTCCCCACGTCATTCGCTACTACCTCATCTCCCCCCCCCCCTCGTCCTCCTCCTCCTCCTCCTCCTCCTCCTCCTCCTCTCCCTCCTTCTCACCTGGCCTAAACCGACCGTGGCGGACCCTTTGGTGTGTGTGTGTGTGTGTGTGTGTGTGTTAACCCCGGCGGCCGCTCTGTATGGCCACCGGTCCACGTGCTGCGTCCCGTGCGCCCACCCCACGCCAGGCCAGGCCAGGGCAGGGTACGAATCGACTCGTGGTCCCGGGACATCGACGGATTGTCGTGTTACGAGATCACATCGATGTCATTTCGCACCTGACGCTGTTATCACCCACCGCTGGGCTCTCCCTCACCCCCCCCCCCCCCCCCACTCTCTGTGTATGTCTTCAGGCCTCATTCGACACGAGTTAGGTGTGTGCGTATGTTAATCACAAGGTGGTATCGCCAAGGATTACTGAAGGTATATATACCATGCCATCTCCATTGGTATCGCGTCGAAACACCTATGGCAGTATCCACATAATGTGACTCCCATGCTGGGCGTTACCGCATACATAACATGAAGAGACCAATCAAGGGCCGTGGCAGATTGACAGCCCAGCCCCGTTGGATATACATTTGGACCAATCAAAGCCATGACAGCTTGACAGCCCAGCTCCGTCGGATATACGTGTTCATTTGAATGTTTATGAATTCTCGATATCTCTGGAGGTTATCGACCGTTCGATCGGGTCGAGTCGGCTCCCCTCACCCACCCACGTGCGACGCAACGCTACAGACCGCCACCCACCCTGTCAGTCAGCTGTGTGTGTGGGGGGGGGTGTGACAGTGACAGTTACAGTGACTGGTCAGGGTCTAGGGGACAGCGTGACGGGGCCAATGTTATTGTCTGTTGCCAGGTTGTTCTCCCACGCTGTGTGTGTGTGGGGGGAGGGGGTTGCGCGACCGTCACTGCATGTGCCCGGCGTCGGGGCTCAGCGTGAGTGAGTCACGCTTCCTGTATGGCGTTGTCGGCCCTCACTCCACCCCGAGAGATTATAACCACGAGTCGTTCTCGCGTCGTGTGGGGAGTGGTGCGCCCGTGTCCCGAGCTGTATAGGGTGTGTGCGAGATGGTCTGAGCCATTGTTATGACCGGCGGATTTGGATTTGTGATCACGAACGGTTTGGATAGTTCCAGGAATCAAACGGAATGGAATGTATTGATCTTTTCCGATCCGTCTCTCGTTCGTTTAAGAGCACACGACATGGATTATTGTAGTAAACGGAAGGCGTGAGTGAGTCAAACGTGAGCTATGGTGAATTGTTCGTCCGACATAACGCACGTGGAAGACCGTGTTTGCACCACATGATTGGATAAGAATAACAGTGACGTCAGTGAATGATTGGAGGTGAGTGAGCGAATGACAGCCTGGATAGGTCTATTGGAAGGCCAATAGCGGGAGATTTTATTCTGTGGACGTCTTGTGGAATTGGATATTTGTGAGCTGATGACGATGCCGGGGAAGAGGACTGCTGGGGCCTCGGCCCGCCTGCCGGGCACTGACGGACACGTGTCCGGCCGGACCTTACCCCATTGCGCCCATCACCACCAGGGATCAGACACCCTGGGTCTCGCGACGGCAGCCAATGGGAAATCAGTTATTAAAACCGCCTATGAGAATGCTTGCCCTGACGCCGCCGCCGCCGCCGCCGGTGGGGCAGCCAATGGGAATCGACGTACGGAGAGAAAATCATCGGCAAGTCTCCCGATAGGCGGCGCTGGCTGCAGCTGCGGGAACGCCCGGGGAGTACACACAGCGGATTGGTCGTACATGTATCTGGAGGCCGACTGGCCGCTGGTCAACCAGAGACACGTGGTCCGCTCACAACAGGTGGGCGATAATGAGGGTTACCGCTGGTCAACCAGATACACGTGGTCCGCTCACAACAGGTGGGCGATAATGGGGGTTACTGCTCTGCTGGCCACGTTCAGAGGGTTGGGTATCCAACGGGAGATCCCCCCCCCCCGATGATAATTTGGTTGGGTGTTGTCTCTATCAAAATATTTTTTGATGTTATGCGTTACTCAACATGGCGGGCGTGTCGGTTTCGGTTTCGGTTCCAACTCGTTGAATTTGGTAGTGGTAGCGGGAAAAAAGGGTCATTGGGTATTTCAAGTACTGGTTCATGAGTTGTTTCTACCCCATTAAAGCCGAGATGTGTTGAGTTTCGGTTTCATTTCGGGGTTGTAGGCAATAACTTCCATGGGTTATACAATTGTTGTGCCAGTAATTAAATCTGTACAGGATTTTGTGGTACCGGATATTGAGTTATTTAAGTTTTGTGCCATTGTGGAACAAGCGATAATTTCGAGATTATAATAGCAATGTAGCAAAAAAAAGACATGTCCTAAACTTTTGATCATCACGACGTTTTTTTCTCTCTTTTTTCCTGTTAAAACTGCCTTTTACTGGCTGACAACTCGATAACGATATTCCATAATCAATGATTGATTGCTTATAGCATGCACTGGCTATGAGGGTAAACATAGAACAGATAACACTTTCGGCCTTTGCCAGTTAAATATACTCCGTTTATCACATATCGTGCCGTGTTTACTACAGGCATTAGCTGGGTAAACAGTATCAACCTTTCAACCAGCCAGTAGTCTGTAGCACTAGTTCTTTGACCTGTGGCGGTGCCTTCAGACAGGAGACGAGCTTGAAGTATACACTAAACCCCCCTTGAGCTGGACAGCTTGGCGACGAGTAGTCGGGCTCTCCAGCCGGGGAGGCCGTGTAGGCTTTGGTAATACATGTAGATCTAGTATAGATTAACGGTGCTTGGCCAACGGGTGTTTTGTTGAAACTCGAAGAGGTTTTTGTTGTGCAAAGCTCTTCACCTGACATGCAAAGCCAGCATATTAGAGTTCATTATACAAGATATACAGTGTATGAGAGCTCATTACACAAGATATACAATGCTACAGTTTATAAGAGCTCATTGCATCAGTTTATAAGTGCTGATTACACAAGATATACAATGCTACAGTTTATAAGAGCTCATTGCATCAGTTTATAAGTGCTGATTACACAAGATATACAATGCTACAGTTTATAAGAGCTCATTGCATCAGTTTATAAGTGCTGATTACACAAGATATACAGTACTACAGTTTATAAGAGCTTTGTTTATAGGATAGATCAGATAGATAAGATAGATACTGTGCTACAATGTATAGGATGGTTGTATATTCAGGACGATTTAAGCATTACTGGTCATATCGCGCAATAGGTGAAGGAAGGGAGAGTGGAGCCATGTCCCCGGGGGTAACCCCCTACTCTTTGCGAAGAAGGACCTAGAATCTTTATCCTGCGACCACACAGACACGGCCACGGCAGGGCGCGAACCAACGATCCACGTGCCGTTAGGCTCTCAGGTTGCCAGAGCACTTAAGGCGAGCGCTCTAACCCACTGAGCTACCGGGCCGGCCCCTGCAATATCCTTATACAGTGATACTCTGTGCACAATGTATGTATGTACGGTACACATACAGCCATACAGTATGAGCAATCGATACCTGAGACATACCAGTATATTATCATGATCATATATGTACGTGTATATGTCTCATGGCCGACATTACTTCCTCCATAGATATAGATACATGTATCTTCAGTTCAGACGCACATGCTCGTTATGCAGATGACACCCTGACTTCCTCCAGCGGTCGGTTACCGTGGCTTTGTATTCGCTGGATCGACGTGAATGTTACTCCCGCCATCCACTTCCTCCTTATTCATGTCCTTATTATGTTCCTGTCTGTGTGGTCGCAGGATAAAAATCCCATGTCGTTCTTCGCAAAGAGTAGGGGGTTACCCCCGGGGACATGGCTCCACTCCCCCTTCCTTAAAAAATCTCCCACTGACGCGATATGACCAAAAGTGGTTAAACCGTCCTGAATATACAATCAAGCAACCAAATTAGCCTTTGTGTGCGCGGCACAGGTTTGGCAGTTTTTTTAACCAGTCATCCGTTAGACGACTTCGCCGATCGATTGTTGAGATTAGTTTATAACCCCTGCATGTGCGATGCATTTTGGGTATTATATTGTTTCAGACGCAACGTCGAGATGTCTTTGCTTGGCAGCATATTCTGTAGACAATTAATGTTACTCCAAAAATATTTCCCAGAATTATATGTGGATTTAAACATTATATTCCCGTGTACATTTTGTTTATCATCACAAAACGCCAATTTCCATTACCCACTCGGGTGCGCAAAGGCGATCTAAATGACACCCAATTCATTTGCATATTTTAAAGATGGCGGGATATATATTTTTTTGCTGAGTCATCTTCACGAGATTGTTTCCTTGCCGTGACAGGCCAAGTCCGAGGACCAGGTGGCCACGGAGCGGGCATGGCTGTCGGCCGAGAGGGTCTGGCTCGTCCACAAGGGGGGATTCGCCGCCGCCCGCCACCAGCAGCCCGCCGCCCAGGGCGCCGACCAGGTGGCTGAAGGTCGCTGCAAGGTCAAACTGGACGTGGGCCAGGAGGTGTTGGAAGTGGACGAGGATGACGTGGAGAGGGTCAGTGATTGTTTCTCCATCGAGGATCTTTTTCTAAATTAAAATTTAATTGTTGTTTTTGTGGGGTTTTTTTTTAATGCACATCGCGTCAGCATGTAAACGTGGGCTTTACCAATCCACAGTCATTTGGCGCATATAATGTAATAGTGTAATAATTTAATAATTACAAGCTTCACCAAATGTTTTGACTTGAATTTAACTGGTAAATCATTTTAGTAATCATCAAATGTCAACACCAACAAAAATCGGCCAATGCTGGTTCAATAGGTGCGGGAAAATATCGCGTTACGATGCCTAATACGTCATTTTCTATATATATATTATATATATTTATATATATGTACAAATAGATATATTTATATATATACATATTCGCGCTCCTTGTATGTGACCTACATACCCTCTCCCCGGTCGCCTTGCAGATGAACCCGCCCCAGTTTGACCGTGTGGAGGACCTGACGTCGCTGCGCTACCTGAACGAGTCGAGCATTCTGCACACGCTGAGACAACGCTACGGCAGCAACCTGATCCACAGCTACGCCGGGTCCAGCCTGCTGCTGCTCAACCCCATGCACCCGCTGTCCATCTACAGCGAGAAGGTCGGCCTCACGTCACACCCGCACAGCCCGATAATGATGGGGAATGATAGAATGATGAGGAATGATAGCGATAATGATGAGGAATGATAGCGATAATGATGTGGAATGATAGCGATAATGATGAGAAATGATGAGGAATGATAGCGATAATGATAAGAAATGATGGCGATAATGATGAGAAATGAGGAGGAATGATAGCGATAATGATAAGAAATGATAGCGATAATGATGAGGAATGATAGCGATAATGATGTGAAATAATAGCGATAATGATAAGAAATTATGGCGATAATGATGAGAAATGAGGAGGAATGATAGCGATAATGATAAGAAATGATAGCGATAATGATGAGGAATGATAGCGATAATGATGTGAAATAATAGCGATAATGATGTGGAATGATAGCGATAATGATGAGAAATGATAGCGATAATGATGAGGAATGATAGCGATAATGATAAGAAATGATAGCGATAATGATGAGGAATGATAGCGATAATGATGAGGAATGATAGCGATAATGATGAGGAATGATAGCGATAATGATAAGAAATGATGGCGATAATGATGAGAAATGAGGAGGAATGATAGCGATAATGATAAGAAATGATAGCGATAATGATGAGGAATGATAGCGATAATGATGTGAAATAATAGCGATAATGATGTGGAATGATAGCGATAATGATGAGAAATGATAGCGATAATGATGAGGAATGATAGCGATAATGATAAGAAATGATAGCGATAATGATGAGGAATGATAGCGATAATGATGAGGAATGATAGCGATAATGATGAGGAATGATAGCGATAATGATAAGAAATGATAGCGATAATGATGAGAAATGATAGCGATAATGATGAGGAATTATGGCGATAATAAAACAGCCAACCAACCAAACAGACAATCAACCAAACAGCCATCCAACCAACCAAACAGCCATCCAACCAACCAAACAGCCAACCAACTAAACGCCCTCCGATCCATGCTTGCAGGTGATCCAGATGTTCCGGGGCTGTAAGCCTGAGGACATGCCGCCCCACATCTACGCCACGGCCCAGATCGCCTACCGCCACCTGCTCAACTCTCGCCGCGACCAGTCCATCGTCTTCCTGGGGCGCAGCGGCAGCGGCAAGACCACCAACCTCCGCCACATCCTTCACTACTACATGGTGGCCGCCGGGGCCGCCAACAAGATCCTGACCGGTGGGTGGGGGTGAGGGTGGGGGTGAGGGGAGGGGGGCGGGGCAGCGGCAGCGGCAAGACCACCAACCTCCGGCACATCCTCCACTACTACATGGTGGCCGCCGGGGCCGCCAACAAGATTCTGACCGGTGGGTGGGGTGAGGGCGTGAGGGTAGGGGGGGAGGGGTTGCAGCGGCAAGACCACCAACCTCCGCCACATCCTCCACTACTACATGGTGGCCGCCGGGGCCGCCAACAAGATTCTGACCGGTGGGTGGGGGTGAGGGCGTGAGGGTAGGGGGGGAGGGGTTGCAGCGGCAAGACTACCAACCTCCGCCACATCCTCCACTACTACATGGTGGCCACCGGGGCCGCCAACAAGTTTCTGACCGGTGGGTGAGGGTGAGGGGGTGAGGGTAGGGGGGGAGGGGTTGCAGCGACAAGACCACCAACCTCCGGCACATCCTCCACTACTAAATGGTGGCCGCCGGGGCCGCCAACAAGATTCTGACCGGTGGGTGGGGGTGAGGGGGTGAGGGTAGGGGGGAGGGGTTGCAGCGGCCAGACCACCAACCTCCGGCACATTCTCTACTACTACATGGTGGCCGCCGGGGCCGCCAACAAGATCCTGACTGGTGGGTAGGGGTGAAGGTGAGGGGAGGGGGGCGGGGCAGCGGCAGCGGCAAGACCACCGACCTCCGGCACATCCTCCACTACTACATGATGGCCGCCGGGGTCACCAACAAGATCCTGACCGGTGGGTGGGGGTGAGGGGGTAAGTGTGGGGGGTGGGGGGGTAGGGGTGGCAGCGGCAAGACCACCAACCTCCGGCACATCCTCCATTACTACATGGTGGCCGCCGGGGCCACCAACAAGATCCTGACCGGTGGGTGGGGGTGAGGGGGTAAGGGTGGGGGGTGGGGTGGTAGGGGTGGCAGCGGCAAGACTACCAACCTCCGGCACATCCTTCATTACTACATGGTGGCCGCCGGGGCCACCAACAAGCTCCTGACCGGTGGGTGGGGTGAGGGGAGGGGGTGGGGAGGGGCAGATGGGATAGGTAGGGGAAGGGGTGTGGTCATTGTCATGTACGTCACATCCTCCACTACCCAGCAAGCCTGGGTGGGGTATGGCCGGGGGTAGGGTGAGGGATGGTAAGGGGCTGGGTGAGGTAGTGGTCAGAGGCTGGGAGAGGGGTGGTGCTCGTGTCAGCGTAGTGTAAGAGGCTGGCATGGTCTTCTGTTCGAGTTAGATGCGTTAGATGCCTCTGACACTCCGTCAACATTCAAAAATATATATTTTCCGATTGTTTGACTAGGACCTAACTTGGCTGGTGTTGTGCTGTTGTATACGTGTATCCAACGTTTTTGCTACGTGATAATGATATCGCTAACATTATGTATTTAAAAATGTTTTTGTTTTTAATTCTTACTGTTTTACAGTTTCAAATTTGTACAATTTGTAAACATTTTTACATTTGCACAAACGCTCCGGCACGCGAGACTGAACCAATCAGCCGTTGGAATTTTGAATTTCGAGGTGTGTGTATATGTACATATATGTATGTCTGTCTGTCGGTCGGTCTACAGTGGAGAAGCTGAACGCCCTGTTTGTGTTGATGGATGCCTTCGGCAACAGTCGGACCATCCTGAACACCAGCGCCACGCGGTACACTCAGGTGGCATCCCTCGACTTCGACAACATGGGGCAGATAGCCTCCGTCTCACTGCAGGTGCGTGCCGGTCTGTCTTCTAGCCCAGTCGCCATTGACGATTATGTCTTACGTTCAAATTTGCATTTATATGAACTTTTGTCCACAATAAGCATCAAAAACATCAATGATCTACGTAAGATCTATCGCCTTACGTAGATCATTGATTTGTGTTTTTGACGCTCATTGTGGACCAACGTTCATATAAATGCAAATGTGAAATATTAAATGCAAAGTCTTGGAGATGAAGTGAATATTCTTGCCTTGTAGCACTACGGAGCTTTCGTCTCTATACGGCCATGTTTCTTTCTATTTAGCATTCCGCATTATCTAAATTTCTTAAAATTTCAGCGCGTAATATGACCAAATTCAGTGACCCAAAGTATGGTCCTGTAATAATAATACAGGGATCCCTGTATGTAGACAGATATCGGGTATGGCTCATTATTCATATTCTGCCAAATGCGAGAGTGGATTTTAAGCTTGCCGTCGATAATTGCCGTATTTAACACGGCGCTCTATATGCTGTGACCCCCCCACACGAGCCCTGTACTAATGGCTCACGTTGCAGGTGTTGATGTTGGAGAAGACCCGGATCACGCACCGCCCGGAGGGAGAGCCCGCCTTCCACGTCTTCTACCAGATGTTGGCCGGCATCGACTCGCAACTCAGGTCTCTTTGTAGCTTCATACGCTGTGTCAGCGACTTTACGCGCCGACTATAATCCCCAAAAATTCTAAGCTAACGCTAATGTATTCATTTAAAAAACATATATATCCAATAAGGTCTTTTCATAACAAATCGAGACTATAGTCGAGCAAAATGAGACGCGTCTGGTACTATATTTGTTTGCAAACTTCCCTAAATCCAACATGGCGAATATCAGTCCCACAAACTATAGTAAAAGTTTGTAAAGTAGCTCTATATCGCTCAGCGGAATTATGCCCGGTTTGCCGCCCAGCGTTGTATTACTCCGCGACGCGGCAAGGTAAAAAGGTTCTGCATCCAATTCATGTCGCCTCAATGAAACGTTTATTCTACCTCACTGTAGAAAAGTTATTGCTCTACCAAGCTTGTGCTTCATGGCTTTTGGGAATTTTGATTTCATTAAGGATATGTAATTGTACCGTGTGTCTATTTGCACCGCGATGTGTCACATTATTATTTCTTCGTTCTGCGTTCTGTAAACTAGTGCATGAAGTTCGGTTGACTGTTAAATGTCTGTATTTATGCTCGTCTGCAATATTATTGTAACAGTCAATGCTATTATTCCATTATCAGGAAGGAGTTGCAGTTAGAAAATCTCAACGAGCCCAACCTGTTCATGACGCCATTACAAAGGGTAAGGACCACCGTTGAGACTACGCAGCCAAGCTGTGAAACACGGGGACTTCGTAGAGTCTGTTATCATGCAGAATGGTGCAAGACACACGAAATGACCGATACCCCGGCATTGCCTGCTGTCTCCGTTATGTTATAATAATAATAATAATAATAAACGCAAGCTATTTTGAAGATCGATCATTCGAATATAGTTCATAAAACACCACCGTGAAATGACGGTTAAGTTTTAAATGTAATTTTTTTTTTCCGTGTTATCGCGAATCATTCTTTTGGTATAGCTCACGTATAACTCACGCCTATCATTTACTGCTATAATGGATTTTATGTTGAGATAGCGAATACTGGTGGCAGCAACCGAACACGTCGACCCCTGTTTGCGGCTAAGGCTGTCTCTGATTGCTATTTTCGCTATTCTATTTGAGTACTATGGTTGATGTAAAACCGTGTAGAAGATGACCTGTTGCTGTGTTGTAGAGCGAGGATCGACAGCGGGCCACGCAGACGTGGGCCAAGATCCACCACTCGATGACGGTGCTAGGTGTCACGGACAGCGAGACCAAAGCCATCTTCTGTGTCCTCGCCACCATCTACCACCTCGGCGTGGCCGGCGCCGTCAAAGGTACCGTCATTTCCGGGGTATAAGTCGCACCGGTGTATAAGTCGCACCGGTGTATAAGTCGCACCGGGGTATAAGTCGCACCGGGGTATAAGTCGCACCGGCCGATTTTGAGAAATGTTTAGACTTGAATCGTATATTCGTTACGTGGGGGACATGAACAACACCTGGTTCTGTGACGTAAAAGGGAAATATAAGAAGGGGTAAGATGCCATGAATAGAGGTATTCAAATGAATGGAAATGTTGATATAATAATAATAGTAGTAATAATAATAGAAATGTGTATAATTTTTCTTAATTGTAAAATTATATTTTATAATTTTGTAAATATTTATTTTAATGGTGTTTAATTATAAAATAGTATTTTGACATTTTGTTATAATGATTGTTAATTATGGAAACTATGTAAATATAATTTGTATTTAATTTTTAAGAAGTCTAATCTTTACATGTATTTAAGTTGCCACCATCGAGTGACAATTTCTGGTAAATGTCACAATTTATCTCTCCGCCATCCCAAAATGGTTCCCTATACATGTAAATAAAGAACAGTTTAATTTGTAAATTGAAAATAATTTGTACTTTAATAGATATAGATATTAAGGTTTTTTTAATATTTGTTTAGGTCCTAACAACAAGTACCAGTTCGCGCGGCCCGCGGCGGCCCAGCGAGCGGCAGACATCTTGGGGGTCTCCGCCGAGGAGCTCTCCAGGGCCATCTTCAGCCCCCCGACCTCAACGCCCCCTCAGCGCCAGGGGGTGTCCCGCCACACCTCCCTCAGGTCTGTACCCCCCCCCCCACCTCCTCCATCCCCCCACCGCGCCAGGGGGTATCCCGCCACACCTCCCTCAGGTCTGTACCTCCATCCGCCACCTGCCCTCATGGGTCGTCCATACCCTATACCCAGATACCATAGTTATGGGAACTCCAATAATATACTAGAAGTTCGACTACTAGTATTAGAGGTGATAATAACGGTGTACACTTAATGGTAATACTACCACGACTGCTAATAATAACAATAACAACAATAATAATAGTAATAAGAATAATAATAGTGATAGTGATAATAATTGTAAAAAACGATAATCTTCATAATTATAATAATAATGACTTGGAAATTATAATAATAATGACTATTGGAAATTATAATAATAATGACTATCGAAATTTATGTTAATAATGATTATATTAAAACTTACATTAATAATACTGAATGTCTTATTATAGTTATAATATATTCTATGAGTATATTTGATCACTATCGTTCCCCATGCCTGTATCTATTTGCCCTACTTGCCCTGGGCCTTATACATACCTCATATACTAAACCTTGACCCCCGCCACCCCGTCCCCCATGTGCATGTCGTGACCTTTGACCCCTTACGCCGCAGGGTGGCACCCCAGGAGAGGCCTGAAGTGGACGAGCCGCCGACGGTGGCAGGGCTGGAGGCTCTGGAGGGCTTCGTGGCCGGTCTCTACGCCGAGGTCTTCAACGCTCTGGTCTCCCTCATCAACAGGTGAGTTTCACCCTCCATCGCCCGGTGCTCCCCGCTGTCGTCCTTCATCCTCTCCTGCTGGGGCCGGCTCGATGGCTCCATGGGCTAGAGCGCTCGCCTTGAGTGCTCTGCCCACCTGAGAGCCTAACGGCACGTGGATCGGTGGTTCGAGCCCCGCTGTGGTCATGTCTGTGTGGTCGCAGGATGAAGATCCCATGTCCTTCCTCGCAAAGAGTATTGGGTTACCCACGGGGATATGGCTCCACTCTCCCTTCCTTCTCCCATTGACGCCATATGCCCAAAAGTGGTTAAAGCGTCCTGAATATACAACCAACCAATCGTCTCCTGCTTTGAACTCCCACACATAGGTAAAGGCCCACCAAGCCATAACGCCGATCCCTGACGACGCAGCCACGGGTGGGTGCCAAAAAAAAGTTCAACACCCATACAAAATTAAAGGTCTGAAGAGGGTCTGGATCTTAGCGTCCCAGTACCTTGGACTAACACACCCCTCTCTCCACCGTTTAAAGGACGTCACTCAATACTCTCTGCTTCCCCCACTGGCACACTTCTGCCTTCATACACTTCGGGAGATCCTTGGCCCAGTTTAGTTTAGCCCCTGTGTGCACAAAAGCGGCATAAAACACCAAGTGGTTTCATTTCAACCAATGAGTGCTCCTCAATGTGCACAAAACTGGCCCAAACGTCAAGATTTAAATTCAACTCTTCACCCCCACCCCGGCATGTCTCTCCCGGGAAGTTTCTTGCCCCCAATTTACCCTCGTGTGAGCACGCCACTGGCCTAAAGCACCAATATTTCATTTTCTCCCCCCCCCCACCCTCTCCTTGCAGGACGCTGTCGTCTAACTGCCGCACGGTGGCCTCGATCCTGATCGTCGACACCCCGGGCTTCCAGAACCCGTCCTCCTGCGGTCGGCACACTGGCGCCACCTTCGGCGATCTCTGTCACAACTACGTCCAGGAGAGATTGCAACTGCTCTTCCACGAGACCGTCTTCACGCAGGCGCAGGACCTCTACTCCCAGGTAAGTCCTTCGAATGGACCATGCCAGGCTGTCACTCATTCACTGACGTCACTGTTGCTGTTATCCAATCATGTGGTAGAAAAAATCTTCCGCGTGCGTTGTGTCGGACAAACAAGTCGGTCCAACAAGGCAGCATGTCACTTTCTTGTCAGTTTCAGAGATGAGTACGTCTCACTTGTACCTACAATTAGATATGATTGTCAATTCCATATTCACGACGAAGGAAAAAGAACTCACGAGTGGGCGGGGCTTAGTGTCGGAGTGTGGATCGGTCTATTGCACGTTGTGATGCTATTGGCTGCAGCGGGACAAGGGCCTTCACGCATGCGCAAGATCCTAAATAGTCTTAGATCTTGATTTGTTATGAAAGGATGTTATTGGATATATTTGTGTTCCAGTACATACATTAGCTTTATTTTTCTGTTGCTATTATACGAAATCGTGTAAGTTTATGTACAACTTGTTCGAAGTGCAGACAACCTGCGCTTGGTTATGCAGTATGCTTATGTGAGAAGTTACATCTAATGCAATCTTGCGAATTCAAATATGTATCCAAAGCTTTTGTCGCCACAAAGGTTGTATTGCTGTTGAGTATATCACTTCAGGCCATTACCAATAGCTTATGTCGCTTTTCATATAATTTGTGCAGTATATATATACATAAATAATCTTCCTTTTTGACGCGTCACTCTCTCTGATTCCAGGAAAATGTGGAGTGTGATTTCGAGCCCGTGAAAACCAGTCCGGCCCTGATGGTATCTCTCATGGACAAGGCGTCGCAGCAGGCTCTGGTAAGGCTTGCCTCACCCCCCTCCCCCCCCCCCCCACGCCTCCCCTCCCCTCCCCACGCTCCCATCCCCTCCCCACGTTCCCCTCCCCTCCCCACGTTCCCCTCCCCTCCCCTCCCCGCCCACGCTCCCATCCCCTCCCCACGTTCCCCTCCCCTCCCCACGTTCCCCTCTCCTCCCCCCCCACGCTCCCCTCCCCTCCCCACGTTCCCCTCTCCTCCCCCCCCCACGCTCCCCTCCCCTCCCCACGCCCCATCCCCTCCCCACGTTCCCCTGCCCTCCCCCCCCCCACGCTCCCCTCCCCTCCCCACGCTCCCATCCCCTCCCCACATTCCGCTCCCCTCCCCACGTTCCCCTCCCCTCCCCTCCCCTCCCCACGCTCCCATCCCCTCCCCACGTTCCCCTCCCCTCCCCTGCCCTCCCCACGCTCCCATCCCCTCCCCCCCCCCCCCCACGCTCCCCTCCCCTCCCCACGCTCCCATCCCCTCCCCTCCCCATCCGGGATTTTCTTCGCGCCAGAGTAGGGCAGCGTGGATCCTTTACCGACTCTTACCATAGGGTATCTCGGTGAATCTCAAATTACCTCAAGACAATAATGTCTTCAGAACATGCGTCAGCAGCGTGCGGAATTTTATCCCAGGTTCCATCATAGACACGTGCAAATAGGGATCTTTATCTTTACAAAGTTTTGAAAATAAAATTGACCGTCTACAGTACGTTCTTTGACGTCGACATGAATATTTTCTGCGTTCATGATGGTCGTCTCGGGAGGTTGATTGTCCCGGCTTAGCGATTGTGTGCACAAAAAGAGGCATAAAAAACACGCAATTCATTCATTAATTCCGACGTATCCGTTATTCCGTTGCTGTATCTTCTCGTGTTTGTTTTTTTTCTGCGCAGGTGCGGTCGCCCAACCGCGAAGTCAAGGACGAACCCCGGGGGTTGCTGTGGTTACTGGACGAGGAGGCCATTTTCCCGGGCTCCTCGGACGAAACGTTCCTGGCGCGACTGATGCAGCACCCGTCCACCACCAAGACGGAGCGACGTGAGTGGGGGCCACAACCCTGGCCTGTCACTGCACCCCCTCTCCTCCCTCCCTCGCTCTCTCCCTCTCTCCCTCCCTCCCTCCCTCCGCCTCGCAGCTGCCACCATCACCCCCCCCCCTCTCCCGCAAGGCCGCCTCGATAGCTCAGTGGGTTAGAGCGCTCGCCTTGAGAGCTCTGGCCACCTGGGGGCCTAACGGCACGTGGATCGATGGTTCGAGCCCTGCTGTGGTCATGTCTGTTTGGTCGCAGGATAACGATCCCATGTCCTTCTTCGCAAAGAGTTGGGGGTTATCCCCGGGGACATGGCTCCACTCTCCCTTCCCTCTCCCATTGACGCGATATGACCAAAAGTGGTTAAAGCGTCCTGAATATACAACTCTTCCGCCTCTCCGCTGCCACCCTGTACCCCCCCCCCCCACTCCCTCCGCCGATTTCTCCTACCACCTCCGCCGACCCTGCCGGCCCCTGGCCATGTGTGTATATGTCGGAGGGTGGTGGGGTGGGTGAGACGTCCTACCGCATGATATCCGTTATATAGCCTGCATGTATTCAATGTTAGCTCCCATCACCCTAGGCTCATGTGTTTGTCTAGTATAGAAGACATCAGCCTCTTTATGGTCCCTCTTTATAAAAGAGTGGGGTAGCCGTTTGGGTGGGTAAATGAGGGAGGGGGGTGGCATTGTTCAACCGCATGGTGTTGTTATGTACCCAGCATGCATTTAACTCTTAACCCTTGGTTAACCCTTCTTATCATGGTTTAGTATAGGCACCATTAACATTTGCAAGGTTCTATTTTGCGAAATGGATGGGGCACAGATTTAAGTGAAAGTGGAGTGGGGAGGAGGGGGGGGGGTGAGGGGCCGCTTCCATCACGGGCACCTGAAGTAACACATCCCTTTATGCTCCGTTACTGTTGTTTATGTTTCTCTTTACGTCTACAATCTACGGAACGACCGTTGCATATGTTTCTTTTTTTGAACTTTTTATTGTTTTCGCTTCTGTAATCGACTCGTTGCCATGGTAATCACATGCCACAAATGATAATCTTTCCGCTGACTCCTGTACAAGCCGCGTCTGGGACTTCCCATGTTGTCTGTCCAAAGCTTTTAGCTTTTTCCTATTAAATATATCCAGGATATCAATTACGTGGTGGACCCTATAAAGCATGTGATTTAATATTACCAATAATTAATTTTTTTTTATTATAAAACAATTTGAAATATTAATTGATAATTTTGCGATGTTTTCTTTGCATGATATAAACATGCTTCTCCGTCGGGCTTTTGGCAATTTATATGTGATTTTGTTTAAAAACTGTTGGATAAGTCCTGGCGCGGTCTTGCTGGGTCACGATGTGGCTTTAAAACAAAGACTGGGGACGCGACTCCTATGAACGCCCGGCTTTGCTATCCCCACGGCTCGGCGGTTCAGTACTGAAGGGACGGGGCTTGAGGCCTGGTGCTCCCGTCCCACGCATGCAATGCTTGACCAAGTCCCGTTTGTTTCTCTCCATTTTTTTGCATGTAGCTCCAACGGAGGAGACAGCACCAGAGGAAGGAGGTACATCAGCGTGATCTAGACACACTTGTAGTTAACAGCCGGCCTCTTGCCTTCGCCCGGCGCTTCACAGTTCTAACTTGACCACCTGTTCGTTCAGGTCTTCTATCCTCTCCTGACTCCCAAGATGTCAGGCCTTCCCCTCTGACCCCTATCCTTCTATCCTCAACCCTCAGCTCGCAGACCCTTTCCCTCAGCCCTCTTGCCACAGACCCTCTTCCTCAGCCCTAACCCCGCAGACCCTCTCCCTCAGCCCGCAGACCCTTTCCCTCAGCCCTCTTGCCACAGACCCTCTCCCTCAGCCCTAACCCCGCAGACCCTCTCTCTCAGCCTGCAGACCCTTTCCCTCAGCCCTCATGCCAGACCCTATCCCTCAGTCCTAACCCCGCAGACCCTCTCCATCAGCCCTCATCCATCAGACCCTCTCCCTCAGCTCTCAGCAGACCCTATCCCTCAGTCCTAACCCCGCAGACCCTTTCTTTCAGCCCTCATGTCACAGACCCTATGTCTCAGTCCTAACCCCGCAGACCTTCTCCCTCTGCCCTAAGCACACATGCCACAGACCCTCTCCCGCAATTTTCAGCCCTCAACTCTCAGAGCCCCTCCGTCAATCCTTAGTTTCCAAGCTCCACTTCCCATGCTTCCACACTCTCTCCCTCCTTCCTTAATCCTCTTCCCTCAGACCAGCTCTCTCAACTCTCAGATCTTCTCCGCCAGCGTCACTCCCCAACCCCCAGCCCCCCCCACCCCCCTGCCCATAGACCGTCTCCCTCAAGCCCTAAGATCCCCCCACCCGCTCCCAATCTTTCTTCCGCTTCTCTCTGTGTGTCACCGCTATATGGTTGTGGAAGTCACTCTATAAGACCTGCCTCTTGTAAATCTGTGTTTTGTTTAACAGGAATTGATCTTTTGAACTTTGACCTTTCGGGCTCTACTTTGTATATTGTTTATGTCTGATACAAGAGACACTTGCAGCCGTTGCAGCAGCTTTTCTCGTAATTAATGCTACAGCTCCATCAAGGCAACCGCCGACCAGGAGTATAGCTAGCGTCTATGAAGTCGACCTGTTGCCTGGCAACCGTGCTCACACCTCCAAAAAAAGCCCAAACTGCTGCAATTGTCTCTGTATCATATCTCCCAGGTGGTGGTCGGGGAGTAAGTAGTACCCTGGTAAATGTCAATAAGGTAATGACGGACATGTAGTGCTAGCGGGGGTTACTCTGATGATGAACCTTATATTATCATATAGAACATATTTTAATATGTAACTATATTATAATAGGTCTGGTCCAATATGTATGACGCGTTTAATGATTAAAGAGTCGCTTCTAACTGTTAAAACTAGCTAGTCGCTGGGTATGACGTTTACTACTGCGCAGGTATTTTATTTATATATTGTTTAATATGCTTACGTAATACTAATTACTTAACGTAGTGGTAAGGGATTACGTTAGTATTAAATTAGTTTAATGTAAGCTGTGTAACGCCCGGGATCTCGCCACTGGTTACGGTCCGACAATGACATCGTTATTTACGACGTCATATCCACTGAAGAAATGTTTTATCTATCATACCGCGCTCCCGGAATGACGTCATCTTGATTACGTCATAACAGTCAGTGATGCGATCCTGTGGTGTAACATAGCGGTATAGGGTCTGTAAGTGACGTCACAGACAGCGCGCGCTCACCTCTAGAAACAACGGTTCTGGGTACAACGCGTCAGCGGGTCCCTATACTTTACTATGGGCCTCGAACTAGACTCACTGATGTTTGAGATATGAATGCAATGTTAGATTTGAAAACCATATGGAATAAATGTTTGGGGATGTACCTTCATACTCGTACTAGTTTTAAATCGCAAGACGCTGGTTTTCTGTGCGTTTCACGCCATTACAAAGAGCCCTCTATGCTTTGTATATGGGGCGGTGAAGCGTCATGTACCCAAAACCGGATTCGCTGGAGGTGAGCGCGCGCTGTCTGTGATGTCACTTACAAACCCTATTTGGTGTTTACGACGTCATATCATAAATGTGACCTATGACCTAATGTAAATACAAGTACAAAAAATGCATTCGGCAGTTAAAGGAGGTAGTGATTGTTCTGATCTCTGACATAGGCGCTTGGACATAGGAAGGCTTCACTGTACATAACCCTCATGTCCGCCCAGCGGGCAGTGTATAGCCTTGTACTGAGTCGAATATTGTCACTGAACGGTTGTCTCCAATCTGTAGACTGCGATTTACCACAGTTAAACGTCTCTTATACATGTTTTTCTTTGCGCATAGACAAATTTAAAAATGAAATTATATGTACAGAAAAGTCACAATCTCTCTGTGATTGTTTTATAACTGTATTTTTGCATGATCTTTTATAATGTCAATTAATGTTATTTCCTTATCTGTACACGTAATGTCTTATCTCACCGGTGATCTTTCTAAATATATTGTGCATTTGTGGGGTGTTTTTTTCTAGCAGGCCTCCTTATTTAGTTATAAGTCAACAAGCAAATATGAATATGGCATTGATTATTGATATTTAGAACTAAAGGCATAGATTACATAGAAGAGTAGATCGCTTGGAAATTGGAAAGAAATACTGCCATACAGGAAATATTATTTCAGAAATATCCAGCGATGCATACATATTGTATTCAACTTCAAGGAATTAAATACCTAGTCGCTTGGAAGGGACCGGTCGTAAACTGCTGTGTTTACATCGTTGTATATTTAGACCTGTACCATTTGGTATTGACGTTGCAGGTGACTTCTTGATGAAGAAGGGCACCCAGGCCGGGTCGTTCGTGCTGAACCACTACCAAGGTACCAACCCCGTGCAGTACACGACCAAGGGGTGGCTGAAGGCGGCCCGGGAGAGCCCCATCACCAGGGCGGTGACGGGCTTCCTACAGGACTCACACAGGTTAGTACTATCTTGTGGTCATATCGCGTCCATGGGAGAAGGAATGGAAGAGCGGAGCCATGTCCCCGGGGATAGCCCCCTACTCTTTGCAAAGAAGGACTCGGGGTCTTTATCCTGATGGGTCTGGTGATCTCCCAAGTAACTTTTCCTCCCGCCATGAACACCCTCCCTGCGCCAAATCCTCCGTATTTAAAGCAATATGTTCTGTAATTTTTATATTGCCGATCTCTTCTCCATGTCAAATAAGTATATTCTGTCTTGAATTTAAATCCTGAAAGCCTGTGGGCTATCCGGAGAGAAGCACATTTTTTCACCGGAGCAGAAGTTGGTGGCCGGCTTTATATCCCTGCGCGCCTGTTGGCTGTTCGGTATTCTATGTGATGTCGACCGCGGCTCGCTAGGACGTCCGCGCGCGATAAACTAGTCTGCACAGTTTTTATGTTGAAATTGTTTTACAGACTCAATGAGATATAACACATATGTGCATCATAATTTTGAGACACTTTTAGACTTGATTCTTAAATGTAAAAAATCTTAAGATGGCTCATGTAAGTAAATCTGCTTTAACTGAAAGACCCTTTGTTCTCCCCCCGCAGAGACGAGGTGCGGGAGTTGTTCACCTCGGTGCGGGGCACGGTGGGGGGCCTGGTGAGCGGGTCCGTGGCCGGCATGGACGGCAGCTCCTCGCTCCGGCGGACCGCCAGCATGCGCCGGACCTTCACCTCGGGCACGGCCGCCCTCAAGCGCAAGTCGCTCTGCCTCCAGGTCAAGTTCCACGTGGTGAGTGCGGCGGGCGGGCCGGGCGCAAACGGTGGCGCCATCTGGTGGCCCGATTTGCAATTTTTTTTGTTCTTGTTATTCTTTTTCTTGCGTTTTGCGTTTTGCGGGCGGGTGAATATACTACCGACTATGAGGCTACGCATTTTTTGCATAGAATTTGTGCCACAGGCTGTAGAATGGCGGATATCTCGGCTTAATGTATGCAACTTATGTTGAAGAAAATTCGATGAAATCACTTTTTAAATTCAGTGTCCTGGAATTAATTAATTTAAGCGTGAGTAGGTAGCATAAAATGCCAACCATCCAACACTCCGCTACACCCTCATGCGGTAACAGTGGATAAGTAGTTGGATAAGTATGATTAGACATAAACACTGATGAGATAGTATCATCAGAACGTCCGGAATTTCTTTTCTGAACATCTCTATTTTTCCCTCACTTTTGTCACTATTTTATGACGCCAAAATGGCCCTTTTTGAGCAGGAGAAACCCACCCGCTTTTGTGAATGAGTTCACTCACGGGCCTGTGAATTCTTTCATTACATTTTTGAGGTAAAGTAGCAATAATTTACCCCTACACTTGTGAATGGATGACTCATTACCTCAATAACGGACCCTCTGAATTACCCCACTAACGTACCCCCTGCTCTGGATTACACCCACTAACAAAGCTCCATTACGCTTTCTACGGATCCTCTGGATTACCCCTCTAAACGCCCCTCTGAATTACCCCTGCTAACCGCCCTTCTGGATTACCCCCCCCCCCCCCCTGCCCAGGACGCCGTGGTGGACAGTCTCCGGCGAACGCGGATGCACTTCGTCCACTGCCTGCTGCCCCAGAGCAACGCGGGGCTGTGCGACCTGCGCGCCGCCTCGGCCGCCAAGACCAGTCCCGAGGACATCCTGCTCAACGTCCCGCTCCTCCGGCTCCAGCTACGGGGCGCCGAGATCGTCGAGGCCATCAGGATCAACCGCCAAGGTAAGCAGGATTGTATGGCATCAGGATCAACCGACAAGGTAAGCAGAATTGGATGTCATCAGGATCAGCCGACAAGGTAAGCCGGATAAGATTTATTTTTTTTTTTTTTTTTTTACTTTTTAATAATGGATAGAAAGCTGGAGTTTATGTTATCATTAACAACCGCCAAGGTAAGCAGGAGTGTATGTCATCAGGATTAACCGCCAACTGAAGGTGAGCCGGACTTCATCGAGCCATTATGTGTATCACACCACACCACACCCAGGTGAAGCGACCGCCGGGGTGAGCCAGATGTTTTCGTGCATTCATGTGAAGGTGAAGCCGGAGTTATGTTATCCGGATCGATTAACCGACACGAGGAGTCGGGGTTTTATGTTATGAGGATCAACCGCCAAGGTAAACCGGACTTTATCATGCATGTATGTAATAAAGATCCACTCACCATCCAGGTTTATACAATTATGTCATCGGGATCCACCCGCCAAGGGGAGCCGGAATTTATGTCATCAGGATCGTGCCGCAAAAACATTTGCCATGATGTTCTCATTATTGTTCAATCACCCATTGAGCACACCACGTCGCCGTCTGTCTTGACTTGGTACTGGAGCCTTCGTAGCTCAGTTGGTAGCGCTTGGAGCTACAGACCAATTGTTCTACCAAGTCAGAGAGACGTCGCTCCTGTGTCCCGGACTTTTATCTCGTCGTTCCAGGAGTGATCTTTGGCCCGGTTAGTCCAATACATAAGTGCACGACAATGGCCAAGCGCGCATTTGCCGTTTTAGACTGGTTTCCTCCTCGGAGGCTGAATAATATACTCCAGTTTACCTCAAGTTCAATGAAAGCCCGTTTTAATATTTGGCAGACACACAATGGTATCTATTGAATGTAAGAACGGCCACAGTCAATAAAAAGCCCGCCGACAGGTCAATATGGCCTTGAAAGGGGATGCCCAATATGTCAAGTTATGCAAATAAGGTCGAGACACACACTCGATGAAAGTTCTTGACACTCATTGGCCAGGTCTGAGCTAGGTTTGCGCTGGGTCTGTGCTGGGTCTGCCAAGTTTGTACCGGGTCTGTGCTGGGTCTGTACCAGGTCTGCTAGGTCTGCTAGGTCTGTACCGGGTCTATGCTGGGTCTGTGCTGGGTCTGTACCAGGTCTGCTAGGTCTGTACCAGGTCTATGCTGGGTCTGTGTTGGGTCTGTGCTGGGTCTGTGCCAAGTCTGTGCCGGGTCTGTGCTGGATCTGAGCTGGGTCTGTGCTGGGTCTGTGCCGGATCTGTGCTGGGTCTGTGCCGGGTCCGTGCTGGGTCCGTGCTGGGTCTGTGCCGGGTCTGCGCTGGTTCTGTGCCGGGTCTGTACCGGGTCTGTGCTGGGTCTGCCAAGTTTTACCGGGTCTATGCTAGGTCTGTGCTGGGTCTGTACCAGGTCTGCTAGGTCTGTACCGGGTCTATGCTGGGTCGTTGGGTCTGTGCTGGGTCTGTACCAGGTCTGCTAGGTCTGTGTTGGGTCTGTACCAGGTCTGTGCCGGGTCTGTGCTGGGTCTGTGCCGGGTCCGTGCTGGGTCCGTGCTGGGTCTGTGCCGGGTCTGTACCGGGTCTGTGCTGGGTCTGTGCGGGGTCTGTACCGGGTCTGTGCCGGGTCTGTGCTAGGTCTGTCAAGTTTGTGTCTGGTCTGTGCTGGGACTGCTGAGTCGGTGCCGGGTCTGTGCTGGGTCTGTGCTGGGTCTGTGCTAGGTCTGCCAAATCTGTACTAGGTCTGTGCCCGCTCTGTGCCCGGTCTGGGTCGGATCTGCGTCAGGGGTGGGATAACACATTTATTTATTTATTTTGCGATGGCGGGAAGAAGCAGGACATTGAACACAGGGTGTGATGTGTTTATGACGAACCAAAGGGCGGATTCTCTACTGTCTACTGCCACCATGGCAGGCAAAGTCCACCCGAACGATCTCGTGCACGATCAACCCCCACCCAAAGTCTGTGTTCGATGAGGTTGGTTGGTTGTATATTCAGGACGCTTTAACCACTTTTGGTCATACCGCGTCAATGGGAGAAGGAAGGGAGAATGGAGCCATGTCCCCGGGGTAACCCCCTACTCTTTGCGAAGAAGGACATGGGATCTTTATCCTGCGACCACACAGACATGGCTAGAGCGGGGCTAGAACCATCGATGCACGTGCCGTTAGGCTCTCAGGTGACCAGAGAACTCAAAGCGGGCGCTCTAACACACTGAGCTACCGGGCCGGCCCCTGTGTTAGATGAGGAAATTCGGGGCTGGGGGATGACGCGTTGGATGTGGTTCTTCTCTTCCCATTAGCCCTGTCCCAATCGTTGCCATGGCCAGACCTCACATCTCGGTGTCTGTCTCTAAGCAGCCAAGCTTTCTTCAAGCACTCCAGC
>OZ025258.1:15809710-15901272 GCA_964019135.1 Arenicola marina
GATGTATTTACGACGGCTAACGACGTTAATTTAGTGACCATACCACCGTAACAGTGCGGCGGTTTCCGACTGTGGCCCTCCTACCCACTGGCTGTCACTGTGCAATCCAATACCCCGTGCCCCCCCTCCCCCCCCGCCCCCCCCCCCCCCCGGCCTATACCCAGGTACCCAGCCCCCACCCACGTTCCCAGTCCCCTCCCCCCCCCAACCTACGGTCCCAGGCATAGCCCTCACCCCGGGTACCCGCGGGCACTCCTGGCGCCCAACCCCCGATCGAGCACCCCCCCCCCCCCCCCCGCGCGCTTCGTCCGCCCCCAACCTCCACAGCCTGCCCCCGCCCCCGCCCCCGCCCCCGCCCCCGCCTCCGCCCCCGCGGTCACCCAACGGCATCAGATTATTCTCTTTGAGCTCCCGGCGATCTGGGTTGTCATGGCGAGGCAGTGACTCCCAGTGACCCGAACGCCAGTCAACGAGACTATTCATATACAATATTCATCATCATGTTATATACTAGGGCTATATACTATGGCTATACACTAGGGCTATGGGTTATATACTAGGGCTATACACTAGGGTTATACACTAGGGCTATACACTAGGGTTATACACTAGGGCTATGGGCTATATACTAGGGCTATGTACTAGGGCTATACACTAGGGCTATACACTAGGGTTATACACTAGGGTTATACACTAGGGTTATATACTAGGGCTATACACTAGGGTTATATACTAGGGCTATACACTAGGGCTATGGGCTATATACTAGGACTATATACTAGGGCTATATACTAGGGCTATACACTAGGGCTATGGGCTATATACTAGGGCTATACACTAGGGCTATGGGCTATATACTAGGGCTATATACTAGAGCTATGTACTAGGGCTATACACTAGGGCTATATACTAGGGCTATGCACTAGGGTTATATACTAGGGCTATATACTAGGGCTATACACTAGGGCTATGGGCTATATACTAGGGCTATATACTAGGGCTATACACTAGGGCTATGGGCTATATACTAGGGCTATATACTAGGGCTATATACTGGGGCTATGGGCTATATACTAGAGCTATATACTAGGGCTATATACTAGGGCTATATACTAGGGCTATATACTAGGGCTATACACTAGGGCTATATACTAGGGCTATACACTAGGGTTATACACTAGGGCTATATACTAGGGCTATATACTAGGGCTATACACTAGGGCTATATACTAGGGCTATACACTAGGGCTATACACTAGGGCTATACACTAGGGCTATATACTAGGGCTATACACTAGGGCTATACACTAGGGCTATACACTAGGGCTATATACTAGGGATATACACTAGGGCTATACACTAGGGCTATATACTAGGGCTATACACTAGGGCTATACACTAGGGCTATACACTAGGGCTATATACTAGGGCTATATACTAGGGCTATACACTAGGGATATAAGCTCAGCCGTTGGAGGCTCCGATCGCCTGGGCCGGGGATCCAAGTCCATCATGCGACACTGTTTTTGGTCACTCGTATGACGGTGCCATGAACCCGTGTTGGCTCCACGTGATGCTTATATTTACGCTGTGTGTTTTGCTGAGCTACCTTTTAAACCGAACAAAGCTGCAAATCCATCGTCTCTCGCAGACGGACGGATGCCAACCAACCAACCTTTTATTCCCCAACATTCCCGGCGCTTCACCCTGTGAAGCGACCTTGTCAAAAATCCCGGTTCTACACTGTGCTAAGCGGCCCCAAAATTCCCGGTTCTTTACCGTGTTAAGCAGCCCGGTTCTAGGAAGTGCGCGTTAAAGCCGTCGCGCGTTAAAGCCGTCGCGCCTAAGTTATCCCACGTGTTCGCCCCAGCACGTCCACGGGTCGTTGGGCGTATCGGTGTGTATGTTATTATTGAACGGCCAGGCTGTGTCTGCGAGGCAGTGCCAGGAATGACGACACACGCGGCGACACTGAGTCACGGAATATTTTATGCCGTGAACGGTGTGACTGGCTGGCTAGCTGTGGCACCTGAGCAACCCGGGGGGCGGGGGGGGGGGGGAGGGGTCTTCAGGGGCCGTAGTGGGTATGTTGTTATGTGTGTATGGAAGAAGACTGGTGGGTGGATGGGTGGGAGGGAGAATGGGCGGGGGGGGGGTGGGATGGTGGCAGTGGACCATGCGTTTGGGGGGGGGGGGGTTAGCGTGTCTGTGCGCGGTGTCAGGATCGATATGCCATTCACCAACCACCACCCCACCAGCCCCCACCCTCCCAAACCAACCCCACCACAACCTCACCCACCCCCACCCAACCCGCTCCATTCCTTTCACAGTAACAGGGCGATGATCCGCCACGGGCCGGGGGAGGCGGAGCGCCTTCTGTCGCGATCAGACACGCTCGAGCAGGTATCGTCCCGGGCTGCTCTTCTCGGGTCACGAATAACGAATACCGAATCGTCATGATTAGTCCCCGAATGGCGTCTCGGGTGGGGGGGAGTAGGGAGGGGGGGGGGGCGTAAACCGCTTAAACCGCCTCTTACGGCGTCCTCTAAGTGCCACTGTTTGCGGACCTGGTGCCACATATACCCCTCTCCCCCTCCTTCTCTCCCCGCTCCTCCCCTCCCCCCCCCCCCCCATCGCCCACCTGACTTGTCTGACCTTGTGATCGGCGCGACATCGTAGCGTGGAGGGCGTGCCTGAGACCTGAAACGGTGCGGAAGCGAGCCCGGTGGGTGTGGGGGGGAGGGAATAACCGTGGCACCGTCTGTGCACGTGTGACAGACAGAGACAGAGAGAGAGAGAGAAACCAAGCAACCACACGCACAAGCCGTTACTTATACCCAGTGCCTGCATGGGATCCACACGTCCGTGGATGGAGCTTAATGTGTAGGATGCGAGAGGCGTTTGTGACCGGGGTATATCGTATTGTGTACGGTGGTGGCAGACGACACCTAGCGTATATACGTACCCACTCCCTTGTCGTAGTCATTACAAAGCGGATAGCTGTGGATGTACATACATCGGTTGTCAGCGCATTGATTCATTATCGGGCGTTGTGACCTAATCGGTAGAGCGTGACTATGCGTCATCGATTCTGTATTTTTATTGGGCAATAATTGGCGCCAATGCACCAAGGATTATCACAGGGAATTGATTGCTATTCAGTTGCGGCTCGCCACAGGATAGAGTGTCTGGCGATAGGAGTCTTTTAAAATCCGATACCGGTTGGAACGTGCTTAGGATACCCGCTATACCTATTTGCTGCATATATATATATATATATATATCCCCGTGATATGAAGACACGAGGTAGTGCTACGGATACCATGGCAACGAATCCTGGTGGTGTATCCAGAACGAGTCCCGCGATGGCCGTAAGGGAGTCCTTGTTACAGAACGCTCCGTGGAAATCCCAGCGCTCCAAGATCATCGGGAGTCCTTCGGCGTCCAAGGGTGGGAGTGGCAATACCAAGCCACAGAATGGCTACACGGCATCCCTGTCCAAATGGACGTCGCCGCCTATCCGGAACGACATCGGCAGGAATCCGATCCGGACATCACGCGGCGGTCAGGATCCAGCTGCGGTGCTGGACGTTAAAAATAAGACTCCTTCCGGAGCGAAATCCGCCGCAGTCAAGGCCATCCATGGTCCGTCGTCGTCTGATCCGGAAGAGGCAATTACCTCTGGTGGTAACGGCCCTCAGCATGTGATGTCGCCACCCCGGAATACCGTATCCAGAGCGATCCCGAATGGACCCTGGTCGCCCGCTCCCAGGAAAAAAGTCCCGACTAATAATAATAATAGATCATCGGTGTCTGGATCTAACGCCGGGTCGACAACATCCCAATCGCGCGCACCGGTAAGTCACGCGCTTCGTGGGAGGAGTCCTGCGCTCAGTTCTTCTGGATCGGTGTCTCCGGTTCCGGTTCCGGTGCCGTCGCCAGGGGTATCCAGAAAGGCGCCGGACAAGAGATCGATGGACCGACCCAAGCACAATGATCGTCCCGCTGGTTATACGACCAAAACACGTCTCCGGACTACGCCTCCACCTCCACCAGGGGAACAACAACTCAGGGATTCGATCCAGAATTATAAAGGATCCAGGATGCAAGACGAGAGTTCACCAATCCATATGACACAATCCGGTTCACCGCGAGGTCCGCCGCGACTTTCAAAGCGAGGCTCTCCCAAACAGGGACCTCGCAGCCGAGCGTCACGTGACTCACCCGGACAGGGCGTTGCCATGGTGATGAGTGAGGTCGATCATCAAGGCCAACGAGTGATGAACAGTCCCCCTAGCGGCACCATCCGGTCGGTAGGATCAGCGAGAAAACGAAATGACGCCACTACTGTCCGGAAGGGGGATATATCCGGCCAGGAGGTCAATGGTATGATGAAGGAAAAGGACTTTGAGCTGCCGATGGAGAAATCAACGCAGGAAAACCGACGCATTTCCCATCCTGCCAATGATGACCTCAGGGATGGATCGCGTGGTGATGACGTCACGGCGGCGGCGGTGGGAGAGAACGGGATTAGCAACGGCGTCCGCGGAGCTCGCGCGGTTTACAAATCACGTGACCTCTCTGACGTTACTCGCGATCTCGGCTCTCGGAATGGTTTAGATAGTTTTGCGATCCACACGTCGAGAGATACGAAAGCAGGGCAGCGAAGAGGTGCCTCTGAACCACGGGGAATCGCGAAAGACGCCGCTGGCGGTGATCTGCCCAGGGAAATGGGGGGCACTTTGGACAAATTTTGGTCACGTGATTGGAACTTGCAAGACCCGGATGCGGACGTGGACACCGACGTCCTTGAGAATCTGACCCCGCTCAACTGGATCGACAAGAAACCACGTGCCAACGACTACGACATCGATGACCTTGACCATTCCGACCCCTGACCTCGAGCGGTACTCGCAGCCGTGTAGTTGTGAGATCGAAGCGGCTAGGAGGATAGGGTTAGTGCGGGATACTGAGCGCGCGAGCATAGGCACCACCGCCACCGCCACCGCCGCCACCGCCACCGTCACCGCCACTGCCACCGCCACCGCCGCCAGCTGCGAAGCTGGGGTCCGGACACGAGCAGACCGGGCTCGTGACCCCCGCGGGCGGGCGGCGGTCGTGCACAGCCCGCCGCGGTGCCTCGAGGTGGGCCTGGTGCTCAGCTCGGACTCCGGGGACGGGGACTTGGAGGACGAGTTCATCCTGACGCGGTACGGCAAGCTGGTGGCGATCTCCGCGCCACAGGCCGACCGGACGCCGCCTGCGTCTCCTAGCGAGGCGCGCGCCACGGCGCCGGCCGCCATGGCCCCGGCGTCTCGCGAAGACATGGTGGTCATGGCCACTGGAGTGGCTACGGATTACTCGAACGACGGGGTCAGTGCCATGCCACAAGCTGACTCGAGCCATGGAGGCGTTGCTACGATAAGGACGCCGACGGTTGCTACGCCGACGGTAGCTAAGCCGATTGTTGCTACGCCGATTGTTGCTACGCCGATTGTTGCTACGCCGACGGTTGCTACGCCGACGGTAGCTAAGCCGATTGTTGCTACGCCGATTGTTGCTACGCCGATTGTTGCTACGCCGACGGTTGCTACGCCGACGGTTGCTACGCCAATGACTGATGCGTGCGTCAAGGACGCGGCAAGGCGGGATAATAGCGCGGTGGTCGTTACCAAGCCAACAGCGGCGGCTGGTGAAGCGGGGCAGGCACCGCCGGCAAGTCGCGCCGATATACGGAGCGCTCCATCCAAACACGGCAGAACCATTACCATGCCATCAAACAGCGACGTAGATATCATGGTCAAGGAAACCGAGGCCGGCAGCGACCTATCCGTGATCGCCATAGCCAAGGCCGACAGGCAGGCCGTCGCCATGGCAACGGATGACGCGGACGACGAAGTGGAAACCGTGCTGCGTTACAACGTCGAAGGTAATAGCAGTAGCAGGAATCCGATCCGCCTCGCGATGGCGGACCACGTCTTGGATGTCTCCATGACGAGCGCCAAGCATGATAGCAGCATCGTCTCGCAGTCGCTGAATATATCGGATATCCGAGACCAGAGCGGCGATAATCTGCTCGACTTCAGCGTCACGGAGGTGATTTTCTGCTCCGGGCTGGAGGACGACTTGTCCCGCTGCGACACGCTGGCCAGAAACGCTGGAGACGGGGTGAGCGGGAGTCCGGAACGCGCGTCCTCGCCGCTGATTGGTGGAGGCCCCGCAGCCAATCAGGAGGACGTAGACGTCCAGTGCGCCGTGTCCTCGCCGCTGATTGGTGGAGGCACCGCAGCCAATCAGGAGGACGTAGGCGTCCAGTGCGGCGTGTCCTCGCCGCTGATTGGTGGAGGCATCGCAGCCAATCAGGAGGACGTAGGCATCCAGTGCTCCGCCTCCTCGCCGCTGTTTGGTGGAGGCATCGCAGCGAATCAGGATGACGTAGGCATCCAGTGCGCCTCCTCCTCGGCGCTGATTGGCGGAGGCATCGCAGCCAATCAGGAACACGTAGGCATCCAGTGCGTCGTTCCGACTGCCGAGCGAGGGGTGAAGTGTCCATGCTGGGGGGAGGGGGAGGATAGCGGCGGCGGCGGCGGTGGCGAGGGGGAGACCGTTGTAAAGCCCGCCTCGTGCGATGGTCACCCGAACATTAACGGTGCTGAAGTGTCTCCGTGTGGTAAGTACCGGGTTATATATACCCCACAAACCTCGCCTGGTGTCTGGAGCCTTGTCAGCATGTCCTTGGCCCGGGTTAGCCCATGTGTGCACAAAGATGGATTAAAACGCCGATCCAACCACCCATAGGTTGGTTTGGTCATGGATCTGGTCATGGTCATGGTGCAGGATAAGCATCATATGACTTGCTTTGAAAACACAGCTTGTGCTTTGGTGCGTGCACAGAAGTGACCTAATAAAATTATACATTCGTGTACTATTTAATGTTATTAGAAGTTATGAATTATTTGAATGTTGACTATTCCCATTCATGCCGTTTGGGGCCTCAGGTCGGTAACTTCCAGTGATAGTCATAACGCATGCCTCTGGTCCACAGGGGATCGCTATGACAGCTCCATTGGGCTGATTGCACGCTAGCATTACCTGGGCAGGGGTGGGCCCTTCAGGAGACGTGGCTCTATTCTACCCCGACCCCGGGGACATGGCTCCACTCTCCTTTCCTTTTCCCATTGACGCGATATGACCAAAAGTGGTTAAAGCGTCCTGAATGTACCACCAACTATCTACCCCGACCCTTCCCTTCAAGTAGGACACTTTAACCTCTGTAGTCTATATCGCGACGGTGAAAGGGTAAAAAAAGAGAGGAGCTATGTCTCCGGGAGTAAGTAACGCCCCTTCTCTTTGCGGAGAAAGACATGAGACTTAATGTCTTAACGTTATCTTGGCTAATCATAGACATTGGCACAAATGGGGCTCGAACCACCCACACCAGTCGCTTGGGTTGACCCGGCAGAGCACACTCGGCCATAACCCAACACGCTACCCACTAGGCCACGGGGTGACCCCCTTGAAGGCTGAAGCGCCCTACTTAGACCACCCAATCAAAAAACTCGTTCGACTTGATTAAACCAGCCAATCGTAGCAACAATTAATGAGTCGAATCCATTGCTGGTGATAGTGGTATAGGCGTATGGGTGGATGTCGCCGTGCGGTATTCGGACCAAAGTTTGACTCAAGTTTGATTCGAAATAACGGTCTCAACTGATAATGACCGGAAATGCAGTTTTTATGTCGTAACTCATGACCTCCCCGCCTCCCCACGCGCTCTCGTGGCGCCTCGTGACAACTGCCCCCCCCCCCCCCCGTCGCCCCACCCCCAATCGACTCCTCGCTTCTCACAAGCTATACTGGACCCTGGGAATAAAGAGATTGGATTCATTTAAATGTTATTTCGGGGCAAAGGGGAGGAAGGCGACAATAAATATTTGCCACGACGTGGTTTGAACCTACGACCTGTTGATCCATCACTTATAATAACCGGTTGGCCAGCTGACTGGCGGAGGTTTGATGACATGTGAAGTTTCCGTTATGGTCGGTACTACTATCCACGCTGCTCGTTGTCTTGGAATCACTGCTATACTTGTGTTAGAACCCAAAGCGTCATAGTGACCAAAACGTCATACTTTGGGAGAATGAAATATACAGTTTAAAGTTTAATTTCAACCGTCCCGGTTATCGCTCACACAACCCTGCGTGGCGTTTCTGAAGGAGACAGGGCGGGGCCACTCGGAGCTAAAGGATTGATTGATTGACAATTAGAGACCTCTTGGAGGCCGAAATTTGCGAATTAAGGCGCAGGAAAAGAAGGAAATCTAAGGTTTCTTGGAATAGGAGGTTCCAAGGGATGGACCCGGAGGGAGGTGGGGGGGGGGGGGGGATACCCATATTCCATTGTTTATGAAAGCACTTAAATATAACTGAAACTGTAGAGTTACGGCCTCATATATTCATAGCCCCCGTCAACAGATACTGCGATCGAGGCACAGTGTGAAACTGTACATTTGCTCCTAGATGGCTCAGACCGTGTGATCTGACGTTTTCGTCACTATGACGTTTTGGGCTCTAACACACGTGCACTGTAGAACATATATATGTATGCGTGCATCAATACGTAGAATGGGTCTGTCATTTTTAACTCAACTTGAAGCAATTTATTTCACATCAGATTCAGTAATTTAATAGATGTCAACTTGAAGCAATTTATTTCACATCAGATTCAGTAATTTAATAGATGTAGTTTAAACATGTTCTAAAAGTGATGAGGAAAATGGTGAGGGAATATCAGTTTACCTGTAGAATATCAGTCCGTCGGAAAGCTGGATTGCGCTGTTAAAGTCCCCCCCGCTCCCTCCCCCATCCCCCCAATACCCTCTCGAGCTGTTAGCCTCGCACGCACTTGTTGTAGAGGAAGATGTGGGACGGTCTTGCCGAATGTTTGGTTGGCTGGCTGGTTGGTTGGCCTGACCCTCAGGGGCAAAGATCACCGTGGCCTGCAGGGTTATTGGGGGCGATTCGCCGTGAATGAATGAATGACTGGATGAATGGTAAAGTAAATCTCTAACCCGGCGAGAGTGTATTCCACACTACTGGTGATAGGAGATAGTATATATACACATATAACTATAATATATATATATATATGGCTGTGTGTGTAGTTGACGTTATCACTGATAAGGATCGTTATATTACGACGATGGAAACACTTCCCATTGTAACTGAACGAGAAGGGGCGGGGGGGGGGGTAATATTGGGTCTGGTCTGGTAGTGGTGGCGGGGTGGTGGTCCTTATAAGGGTGCATGGGCGTGGGGGGTAGGGGGTACATAAGGGGGTATGGGAGGAGGCGGGGGGGGGTGGAATGGTGGGGGAAGGGGTCGCCAGTAGCATGTGGAGGGTGACAAATACCGCGGTTAGAGTGGACGGGGTGGGGGGGGGGGGGTCAAGAGGGAAACAGATGTGGGAGGACGGAGGGAATGTGGGTGGTGGGGGGGGGGGAGGGGGTGTAGAGGCCAGAGGGATGGGTGAGGAGCGGGGATGCATGTGAACACTACCAACACGAGAGTCATCACACGCCATCTCATCTCACATCGCCTGGGGTTTCCGCCGTCCAGGAATAGACGCTGGGCGGACGCTGGGCGGACGCTGGCGTTCACACACCTGCCGGAGAGATACAGATACATACATAGCTATAGGCGAGAGAATCCCCACGAGATATGGTCACGTCGTCAAATACAACAACCCCCCGCTCGCTATCCTGCGTCTCCACCCCCCACCCCCCCCCCCCGCCACCATGTCTCCATCCCCACCCGTAATCTGCACCCCCCCGCGCTACTCCTCGGACCCCCCCCCCCATCCTCCTCTTCACCCCCATCCCACCCCGCCCCCCCTCCCTCCCCCCCCCCCCTCGCCCCTTATCCGGATTCCGCTTGCACCACGCAATGCTGCCGTAGCGTGTCTCCGCAAAGTGGGGTTTATTTTTCGGCTCAGCTCAGCTCATCTCCACTCCACTCCACTCGGTTCAGCTCAGATTCGCACAGTTCGGATTCTGGTACTGTCGCCGTTGTCGTTCCAATCGATACCCATGTTATATTGGTGTATCGTTTTGATTAGAATGGCTTGAACTGGGCGAGGCGTGTTGTTCGTTATTGGTTTTGGATAAGTTTTGTGTTGCAAGGGAATACATGTAGACCGCCACCTGTACATGGCGCGAGCGCGTCTCGTTCACTGCAGCAGTGATATCCATCCGCGCGACATTACTTGGTGCGGGCTGATGGTGAAGGGGCTCTGTTAACGCGCCCATTGCCGTCGATTAGACGGGACGCGTATAGTCGGCCGGGGAAGCTGTGAATCGCATACATGCCCGCCGTAGGGGACGCGTAGTCGGCTGGGAGCTGGACGGTGGCCGTAGAGGGCCGTCGACTTTAATGACGACTGGCTGACGAAGGCCGCGCACGCCACAGACATCCGCACATACGCCCTCCACACACCCACAGACCCACATATGTCTGTGGTCAGCTCGCGTGGGACTCCCGCATCTATCAGCGGACGATACCCGAACTTATCTCGTGACACGCTGCGACAAGGGGATTGTTTTTAGTCCATATATATATATAGGTTCATTTTGCTCGGTTGCTATGTATGTTCCATGGTCACACCAGCAATTACTGTGAACACCAGGCGGATGGAAGAATGGAAGAGTTATATTTCCTTCGAGAATCCGAGAGTCGCGGCGTGGATTCGCGCATGCGTCGCGCGTGTTAACACATCACCTGACGGGCCTGTGAGTGTGAGTGAACCCTGACCCTGGGCTGTTGCTATGGTAGCTGCTGCCATGGAAGTGCTGGAGACGCACACCCGCGTCACTTTCACCGGAAGCAACGGCAGTTCTCGCGTGACGTCACTGTGCTTAAACAACATCCGGGCTCCCGGGGGTGGGAGGACCCCGAGGAGGTCGCGTCGGACGCACGGGAAACCCCCGGACGGGGAGCGTTGCCATGGCGACGTGGATGAGGCTGACGGAGCCAAGATATGGGGAACGGTATCCTCGCCAACCGCGTTCAGTATGAGAACTAAAAAGTCAATGGAAGTTGTGAAAATCGATGGAGCGAAGGAAACGGAAGCCGGAGTCGGGAAGCACGAGGTAGTAGATGCCGGTTCCGGAGAGGGGGTGGGTGGAGGAGGTATTATATCTCGTAGCGCCACCGGGAGACGCGGGATCTCGCTCCTTGACGGGACTGACCAACGAGAGCGTGACCCCAATGATGGAACAGTTGCTCGGTGCACTAAAGGCAGATTTATTGAAGCTGAGAAATCCCGACGAAGTGTTGGATTAGCACCGGAAGTGGAACAGAAGGATGGCCGAACCTGGATCGCCATGACTGGGGATGCCGCCACGGCCACTACAATCCACCCAGGATCCAAGGGTAGGGCGTCCGGATTCCATCCTACCCCGAGGCGGATTAAAGTTACGTCTGGATCAGCTGTGCGGCATGCTAAACCGTCGGATCCAGAATCCAGATTTGAGGAGTTGCTGAGCCGCGATTACCGGATTCAGGATCTGATGGCCAAGGAGGCAGTCATCATGGCCAGACTCAAGGCCCTGACCGATAAAATAGAATCCAGAACGAATGACGGGATAGGGCCAAACCGGATCCAGGATAAAGCCGGTCGCCGTAGCCATGGAGACCAGAATGTTTCGTTGACGGGCATGCGCCGGTCTCATTCAGTTCCTGTATTTGCGTCGGGGATCACCGAAGATTCTGTAGCGACGACACGTGACTTATATCCCAGAGAAGGTCAAGGTCAAGGCCAAGAAAGGTGTGGCCTCAATGTCGCTCCCGGCCGATACGATGACGTTTCATCCGGTCCCGGTCCGGGGATGCCCGGTTATGGCGGCGGTGTTACCGGACAACGCGAGTTCGCAGAAGACTCGCGCAGGACTCGTCTGGACGAAAACCGATGCGGGACCGGCATTGTGACATCATCAAGTTCGTCAATCACCCGGATGGGGCGCCGAAACTCCTTGGAGACCCCGGCGACGTCCGGCCTCCTCCGAGAGATTTCGCGACCGGAGGTCCCGTATGTAACCACTACGCGCACGGCTACTGCGGCCGGCATTCCCGCTTCTGACGCCGAGCGATCGGAATCTCATATAGGTGGCGCCACGTTCGGTGGCGGCAGTACTATCGGACAAAGGACCGGCTCTGAGGATAGCAAAGGTCCCACTATCAGAGACTATGACGCTGTCATCAGGATTGGATCTGGTCTCGGCGCTGATGCCTCCGATGGGTCTGCTGTAACCAGGACTCCCGTATCCAAGGCAACCGGACGGAGACTTGATGGAGATACCCGTATGTCCCCCAGTTCTCGGGGTCGTGCCGCCGCCCCGAGGCGGATCACGGTGAGAGGGGGTGGGGGGGCGGGGCAAGGTGCGGTGTACGAGGGTATGGCGTCCGGATCTGGGGGTGCGATGGCTGTGGGACCCGTTTTCCTCAGTCCCAGGGCAATTGGAGTGAACACGTCGGTCTCCATGGCACCAGCCAACTCCACAGCTAAATCTACGGAAGAACGTGTTTTTCAACACGGCGTTTTATCAACTCGACCTCGACCTTTTCTAAACGCAAATGATAAATTACCGACCTGTGTTAACCGATATCCAAGTGAGAGTGACCTTGACCCGATCCCGACGATGCCTTACCTGTCCCCTGTCCTTGGCGCTGACGCCTTTCCCAAGTCCTCCACCCCGCTGTCGGATGTCCTCTCACTGGATAACGCTCCCAATCCGGACGTCACGTCACTCTCTAGCATAGTGGCTTCTTCTGGGTCGACTCTCAGGCGAACGGACCCGGATTCGATAGATCCTCTGGATTCTGGATCCCAGGTCTCCATTCCAACCTTCACCATATCGGCCAACTACGGCTCCTCTACCTCCAGTTACTCCGGAGTGGAGGAATCCGGATCTTTGGCCTCGGTGCCCCTCTTGACGATGATGCCGACGGATTCGGACTCTCCCTGGTCCGGATCCACGACACTGGTAGCGCGCTCCACAGCGGCTGATCCCGATATGGTCGCCATTGGGGCTGATTCCGGACTTCCTGGATCACTGTACACTATGGATAGCGCATCTGCACCATGGAGACCAGCGTATTCGGGATCTCATGCTTCAGGATCACGGATTAGGGTAACACCGACCACGGTCGTGGGGGAGCCCCAGCGCGACTTAATCAGTGCACGTGTACCCAGTAGAGAATCCGCCGCGCAATCCGGAACACCGACGTTCGAGCGGTGGGTGGTTCCATCTCCGGATGGCGACGCCGGACGCTTGGCATCCTTGGCCAGCGATGAGACCTTGGATCTCAGTCTGGCGTCCAACTGGAGTACCTTCTCGTCCAATCGGTCGGACTCTGAGGCCGCCGCGGTGCTGAGCCCTGCAGTAGGCGCGCCAGGGGCTGGAGACTGTCCTGTGGCGAACACCCCCGCTGGTAAAAGGAAGCCGCGGCAAGGTAACCAGCTGCTTGGCTTCGTTTATTGCTAAATCATATTTTATGACTTGTTATACCAAATCAGCATTTAGTCATCACATTCATGTCCTGATTTTATGATTTCTTATACTCCTTTAGCATCTCACCAAATCACAATTTAGTCGCCGTATTTATGTCACCATCTGAGATGTGTCTGTTTTCCATTTCCGTCAAGAGACCGATAGCTTAGTGGGTTAGAGCGCTCAACTTGAGTGCTCTGACCACCTGAGAGCCTAACGGCACGTGGATCGATGGTTCGAGTCCCGCTGTGGCCATGTCTGTGTGGTCGCAGGATAAAGATCCCATGTGCTTCTTCGCAAAGAGTAGGGGGTTACCCTCGGGGACATGGCTCCACTTTCCCTTCCTTCTCCCATTGACGCAATAAAAGTGGTTAAAGGGTCCTGAATATATACAACCAACCAATCGTCAAGAGAACCGCCGTGGTCGAGAGGTAGTGCACTCGACTGCAGGTGCAACAGGTTTCGGGTTGACACCCCGTCTGTGTCTAATTCCGTTTCCACCTTCTGTATCTTTGGTTCACTGGTTCCTTGACGCGGTTTAAGGCCATGTTAAGGCCATGTGTATACAAAGTTGGCATAACACATCCATCTACCCGATTCCTTCACCAATCGCTTCTTACTTTTCTTTTTTCTGTCGCATCAATCCCGCTGTATATCCAGCAGCATGGTGCAGATATACATAACGATACGATTTCTGCAAGCTCAACAGCGTATCCACAGCCATAAATGCCCCGTGTTATTTTCACTGAGACCTTCACGAAGCGTTCGATACTGTTTAACCACATCGGTCTACACATGCCCCAGTGGTACAGATTGTGATCCCCAACACGCCATATTGCATAGGATGGTCTAGTCGGGAGGTGAGATTTATCAAAAGGACGTCATTACAATACTTAAAGCGTTTGTAGTGATCTGTCTGCCAGGTGAGTCCTCACCAGCAAGATATCAAGTCAAAAATCGTCCTTATATTATACATGGTGGTCCTTATGCCGGATGTCGGGGTGGTCTGCCTTACCCACCGAGCCCAAAAAAATTGTGTCACTGTGATTCTCATTTACAAAGCGTTTGTAATGATTTGGCTGCCTTACCCACCGATCCGTAAAAATGGTGTCGCTGTGATTCTCATAAAGCGTTTGACATTGTAGGCTTCCCGGAGCACATGCAGTTCGCGGAGTTCCGCCAGCGGTTTGCTGAAAGCGGTTGTCATGATATGTGCCCACCGATCCCTGAAAATGGTGTCGCTGTGATTCTCACAAAGCGTTTGATATTGTAGGCTTCCCGGAGCACATGCAGTTCGCCGAGTTCCGCCAGCGGTTCGACATCCTGGCGCCGGCCGACGCCAAGCCGAGCGGCCCCATCGTGGACGAGCGGGCGGCCGTGGAGCAGCTCCTGGCAGCCCTGGACATCGACAAGGCCACCTACAGACTGGGCCTCAGCCAGGTGAGTCCTCACCAGCAAGATATCAAGTCAAAAATCGTCCTTTTACTATACATGGTGGTCTTAATGCCGGATATCGGGGTGGTCGCATTAGCAGGGTTCAGGCCAATGTTAAAGTATAGGCAAACATTCGGGACTGGGAAAAAGTCTTAATTGCGGGGTGGTCTTAAAGCGGGGTTCCACTGTACGTATATATTATTTGCATATTTGAAGTCAGTTGAAATGATCGATGTGAAAAATGAAATATAGCCTGTGGCAGGTTAGGTATCGTTTTAGCAGGTATGATTAAGGTTGCGTTTTTATGCCGGGATTGAAGGTATTTGTGGCTGAATGCGTCGCGATTGCGTTGAAGTCTCCTCTGTTTATGGTGGAAATTGACCTTCCTATATGAAGAGATATCGTGTCAAGTATTACACTACTGAAAGACTGGCCAAATGAGTGGAAAAACTAATTTGCGTGTGACATGTTGTACTGCTAAATGTACATCGCGACGAATAATAATAGCACTAATGAAATAGTAATAATGTAACAATATCAATAATAATTGAGGGCCTAACCAACAAACTGGTAAATATTGATTAAAATATGACATCAGCTTTTGTGTGAAGCCACTTCCATGTGCAGTGATATCCCTTATATCTGTGAACAGATAACATTACATGCCATTGATTTGACCTTATATACATACACACGTCGGTCGAGGCTGGGTGGGGGGTGAGGGGGGGGGGGCGAGCCATCCTATAGGTCAGGCCTACGCTTTATATGGTGTTGGCCCCCGGATCACGTCCAGTGGTCGATGTCTGGCTCTCATTTACAGCCGGGGTCGATAGGGCCTGATGCCCGACCTCATGAATCGTCCTCTGTATATGTGTGGTTTACATGGCGGTCTGGTAGCGAAGGGTAGTGAAATGGGGGTAAAACAGGAGGCAGATTTGTGAGGTGAGGGACGTGGGTTAACGGGGGGGGAGGTCGCTCGTCTAGTCGTCGCGGGACAAATGGACGGGACGGGATGGGATGGGGTATAAGCGGAGGGGATATCTCAAGTTGTACGTGGCATGGAATATGGGTGAAATGTTGAGTGTTGTAGGTGGCTTTTGTGTACATGGAAGCTATATATATGGGCTAAGAAACCTCTAGGGACGATGAAAATTGCGCCAGATGCTAGTAGCAGGGTTCGAACCCACGACCTGTACCAGGGTTCGAACCCACGACCTGTTGAACTGCACGGCAGCCTGCTTATCAACTGAGCCTGGAAAGCGGTTATGCCATAAAGTTATACATGGATTATAAGCAGATATGCTACCTGGAGTTATATATCAAATCGACTATAAGCTGATATATATATAATATATGTGGATTATGATATCAAGAACGCTTGCTGATGATTTCTATACATATATGAAGTCGGGATACACGTGTTGTTTGGCTGAGGGGCGAGACATGGGGAGAGCAGTTTGGACACGTTCTGTTCACGGCTTTCTCTTCGGACACGTGGACATATCGGGACCAAAATCTTGCGTCAAATGAGAAATTCTTGACGGAAAATCTTGCCTCAAATGGGAGATTTGGCGCCATCGCTCTCGTTATGAGTGTAACACTAGACGATGAGTTTTTGAAGAGACTATTGCAAGAGGTTCGTTGTTGTCTTGTTGATTTGTCATTGAAGGAAGTGCTAAGTAAGAACAGAGTTACTTAGGAACGGTGTTACTAAGGAACACAAAATATTACCTAAATAACACTGACGGTTACTAAAGAGCACGAAGTGGCACTAAGTAACATTAAGTATCTAATCAACACTTAACTAAGGAACACTTAAGTTTTTCTAAGGGGCACTATGTGTTACTAAGGAACACGTGTTACAGAGGAACATTGTTACTAAAGAACAAAGTGTTGCTTAGGAACAGTTTTACTAAGGGTCTGTAAGTGACATCATAGACAGCGCGCGCTCACCTCCAGCGAAGCCGGTTTTGGGTACATGATACTTCACCGCCCCTTATACAGAACAGCACAGAAAACTAGCGTCCTTCGATTCAAAACTATTAGGATTATGAAGGTACACCCCCAAACATTACTCCATATTGTTTTCAACTCTCACAGTGCAATGATATCGAAAACCTCACTGAGTCTACTTTGAGGCCCATAGTAAAGTATAGCGACCCGCTAACGCGTTGTACCCAGAATGGTTGTTTCTAGAGGTGAGCGCGCGCTGTCTGTGACGGAGGTGAGCGCGCGCTGTCTGTGACGTCACTTACAGACTCTATTATCATTAAGCAAAACAAAAGGGAACAAAAAAGAACAGAAAGTGGATGTAAACGACACCAGCTGTTGCCAAGCTACACCCATAGTTACTGAAGGACGCTGATATATATGTTGACTCCCAATTAATCTTGGCCTACCTCAGTCGGTTTAGATCTCGTGACAATTTCTGGAGTGTGTGACACAGCGCTATTAGGTTAGATACCGCTCTGATGCTGGATACCCCCTCGGCCACTGTCTGTTGCCCCCCCCCCCCGCACACACGTTATATCGCCCCCTCTCCCTTCCCCACCTTCTATGCCCCTCTCCCTTCCAAACCTTCTATCGCCTCCCCCACGTCCTATGCCCCCCCCCTCCCCGATCTATCGCCCCTCCCCCACTTTCACCTCCCCCACCTTCTATCGCCCCCCATCCCCCACCTTCTATCACCCCCCCCTCCCCACTCCGTTTCCGTCTGTAATTGGTTGCCTGTGGTCTAATGACCGGTAATTAGTCGGCAGCTCTGACGTCACAATGCATATCTATAACCACGTGTTGTTGATAATGGTCGATATACAAGAGGGGATGAATATCATTCATTTGGTTGGCACAGTTTAAAGTTGGAATGAAACTGTATATTATATTCTTACAGTATTACATGATCGGCGCTATACTATATATATATATATATATATATACATGTATAGTATGCGGGAAGGACTGGAGACATTAAGTAGCAATTGCCTTTCATTTATTATGTAGCGTGTGGAGATCCTATGACGCCAGAAGAGCATGTATCACTAGCTGTCGTTCTTCCCTTGTCGAGCGGACCACTGTTTTAGCATAGCTCACGTATTACTCATTATTACATGAAAGATACACCCTCTAGGTCTTTAACAAATTTACGGCAACTCAGCGCTTGTAGCGTAAGATGACAATTTGTTGCATTTGTCGTTCACCCGTTCGTGGTATGTTTTATGAAATGAACGTCTTGTCTGCTTTCAGGCGTTTTTCCGGGCTGGAGGTTTATCACAGCTGGAGAATGCGCGGGAGGAGAAAATTGCTGGCACCATCATCCGTCTGCAGTCGTTCTGCAGGGGGTACGCCAGCCGACAGAGACTGCAGAAGAGAAGGGTGAGCACGCTATGACGATCAATCGGAAGTCGTTCTGCTGGGAGTACGCCAGTCGACAGAGGCTGCAGAATGCTTGTATTATCGTATTTCGCATCTTGTGATCGTATTTCGCCTCTTATGATCGTTTTTCGCGTCTTATTATCGTATTTCGCATCTTATGATCGTATTTCGCATTTTATTATCCTATTTTACTTGGCGTTCCAGCTGCAGCAGGTGGCCGTGACGTGCATTCAGCGCAATGTCAAGAAGTTCATGGCGATCCGCAACTGGTCCTGGTGGCGCCTTTATACAAAGATCCAACCGCTGCTCGACGTCCACAAGACGGAGGACCAACTGAAGAACACCGAGGTTAGAGGCTCCGACAAAAAAAGTAGTGCCGTCGGCGTTTTGATACGGTGGAGCCGTATAAACCCACCAGAATAGGGCGATCGGCGTAATGATATCTGTATAAGTCGCTTACGTGTGGTTGGGGCGGATTAATATATTTGGTTTATAGGGGCTTTCGGTTTATCAAGATTGAACTGTGGGACAGAAAAATAGGGACATGGAAGAAATATTGATAGGATTTTGGTTTGTCCGTGCTTCGGTTTTGGGAGGTTCTCATCTAATATCAATTTCGTTTTAATTTTGATTTGATTGTGGGTTAATGGACCTTAATACTACAAAGCTATGGCGTTTGGAAAATACTTCGAAACCGCGATGCGTTACCTAAGCTACATTCTTGGGATGGTAGGGTCTCCAATATTACATTCCGGATTAAAATCTGCTTAGTTTGTGTTACATTAGGGATGTAATATAACAAATTGATCACAGGTTTACGAGAGCCACTGATCAATTTGTATCCCAGTCGGTAGCGCACTGAGCTTCAGACAAACGGTCATGGCTTCGATCCCCTGGCAATTCGCTGGACCACATCCTGGGGATTGTTCCGTATGACCTTCCTCTCATGGTCCCGTGACCTGGTTTAGCCCATATGTGCACAGCAGTGATCTAGAACACAAATTCTCTCGTTGTCCCCGGGCCATTCGCACCAGAGGGACGCATCGTACGGCCTAGGACGTCCGCGGGGAATGGGCGATATTGTGTTTTTATATAGGTAAGTAATATGAATTTGCTCTTCTGTTCCACAGACGGAGCTGGAGCAGCTAAAGTTGAAATATGAACGCATTGAGAAGGAGAGGAGCGAGTTTAAACAGGCGGTGGACAGACTGGAAACGAAGGTAAGTCACTTGTCATAAGGAAAACCGGTCAACGCTACCTTGTAGTGTTGTTCCTTGTCTTCCTTTGTTATCATGGGCGTTGCGTGGTGGGCGTTGCTAACTGAACCATGTGCGTTGCTAGGTGAACAATGGGCGTTGCTAGGTGAGCGATAGGCGTTGCTAGCTGAGCGATAGACCTTGCTAGGTGAACGGTGAGTGTTGCTAGGCGAGCGATAAGTGTTGCTATGTGAGTGATAAATGTTGCTAGGTGAGCGATAGGCGTTGATATTTGAGTGACGAGCGTTGCTAGGTGAGTGACGAGCGTTGCTAGGTGAGTGGGGGCATTCCTAGGTAAACGAGAAGCGTCGTTAGGTGAATAGTGGGCGTTACTAGTTCTCCATGGGCGTTGCTAGGTGAGTGGTGAGCGTTACCTGGTGAGTGATGGGCGTTTCTGGGTGAGTGGTGAGCGTTGCTAGGTGAGTGATGGGCGTTACTGGGCGAGTGGTGAGCGTTGCTAGGTGAGAGATGGCGTTGCTAGGTAACAGGTGAGCGATGCACGTTTATATCTGAGTGACATGAGACATCATTCTTTGTGTAACGTGTCCCACGTGACATGTTTTGTTGCATAATTTATTAACCTATGATGTAACCTATCATATTATTTAACTGATATTTTTTAACTGATATTATTCAACTGATATTTTTTAACTGATATTATCAACTGATATTTTTTAACTGATATTATTCGACTTATATTAGTCAACTTATATTACTTAACTTATTATCATGTTAAGTAACGTATTATCATATTATCTGCCATGAGATGTTGAGCTATGCAGCGTCATAGATGCGTCATGTTATAACCGGCTGTCTGTCTGTGTGTCGCAGCTGTCGGAGACGTCCGCTGACCTGGTGGAGGAACACACAACCTCAGCCCAGGCTTCCGAGATCCTCGAGACCGAGACCGCCGAGAGGCTGAGACTTGAGCGAGACTTCAAGGAAATGCAGGTATTATACAGAATTACATGTTATCACACGACGTCATTTATCACGCGACGTCGGTTATCCCGCGACGTCATTTATCACGCGACGTCGTTTATCCCGCGACGTCATTTATCACGTGACGTCATTTATCACGATATCAACATTTAATTTAGAAAATAGGCGATTGGGGGGGGGGGGGGGTCTACGGGTGAAAGATTTGAATAACCGCGGCCGTCAAAACATGTAATAATATAAACAACGAATACGTTACTGAGTATTGGGACCGTAAAAACATGTAATAATATAGACATCTAACGTGATACTAAATCCACTGTTCGTTGTGGTGTATGTGCAGGCGAAGTACAGCGCCCTCCAGCGGAAGCACGAGCAGGCTGAGATGGACCTTATGCACAGCCGCATGCTGGCCGCCACCATGGACGGTGACCTTGAGGATGACGACGATGAAGGTCAGCTAGCCTCGTGCTCAGGTCGCGTCTGTGGCCAATTTTGTGTGAAAAATGTGAAAAACATTTTTAGGCAAAACATGTTATTTGTAGCATATTTGTTTTTTATAGGCCGGACAGATAACTGTACCGTAATTTATTTTAATTTTTTTGTTAATTTTAATTTTAATTATTAAAATTAATATATTAAAAAATAATTTTTAATTATTAAAAAGTTAATTTTAATAATATATTTCAGAAACAAATTTCATTAAGAAGACTCTTCCATTCATCGACATATAACTCTTTATGAGTTACTCGTAAATTTAGTATCAGTCGTTCAGTAAGTATTTAAAAAATTAGGGTTACGGGCTTGTAACTCTTGCTGAAGCGATCCCCTGGTGACCGATGTGTGGGTCGCATTGAGTGCTCTGGCCACCTGAGAGCCTAACGGCACGTGGATCGGTGGTTCGCGCCCCGCTGTGACCATGTCTGTGTGGTCGCAGGATAAAGATCCCATGTCCTTCTTCGCAAAGAGTAGGGGAGTTACCCCTAAAGACATGGCTTCTCTCTCCCCTCCTTCTCCCATTGACGCGATATGACCAAAAAAAGTGGTTAAAAACGTCCTGAATATACAACCAACCGATGTGAGTGTTATAAGCCGATGTCTTATGAATGGTGTGCAGCGTGTACAGCTTGTACGGTGTGTGTTTGACAGAGGACTCCATATACCGAGAGCGCTTCATCCGCCTGAGGCGAGAGATGGACTTCATGAGGAAGAAGCTTCAGCAGCAACACGAAGAGGAGCTGGACCAGCGAGAGGCGGGCCGCAAACAGCTGGAGAGGAAGGTACGCAGGGGTCATCCGTGGGGGGGGGGGGGGGGTGTAAGGGGTGTGGGTGGGGGAGGCTTTAAGGGCGACTAGAAATTCGAATAACGACGTTTTGTGTCCGTGACTTTGACCCCAATGTGTCTCCGCGATCTTAACCTCGACTTCAATCATTTTTGAGTGACTTTCACATTGACCCCGATATGTTGCTTCTGCGACCTTGATCCAGATGTTATTCCTGTGACATTGACCTTGAAGTGTCATTCCATTGACCTTGAAGTGTCATTTCATTGACCTGGAAGTGTCATTTCCTTGATCTTGAAGTGTTATTGCCTTGACCTTGAACTGTCATTTCATTGACCTTGAACTGTCATTTCATTGACCTTGAAGTGTCATTTCCTTGATCTTGAAGTGTTATTTCATTGAACTTGAAGTGTCATTTCCTTTACCTTGAAGTGTTATTTCCTTGACCTTGAAGTGTTATTTCCTTGACCTTGAAGTGTCATTTGTTTGACCTTGAAATGTTCTTTCCTTGACCTTCAATTGTTATTTGCTTTACTGTGACGTGTCCTTTCCTTGAACTACAAGTGTTATTTCCTTGACATTGAAGTGTTATATCCATGACCTTGGGATGTTGTTTCTTTGACCTTGACCTCGACCTTGGCCGTGTTCCAGCTGGGCGAGTCGCGCTCTGAGGCGGAGGAGCACCAGCGCCACGTGTCCAACCAGAAGAAGAAGTCGGCGCGACTGGCCCAGGACCTGGCTGACCTCAAGCTCCACCTCGAGGAGCAGGTCAGCCGCAACAGCGAGCTGGAGAAGAAACAGCGCAGGTAGGCCTCGCCCCATCCTCCCCCTTCTTCCCCCTCTCCCCCCAGCCACGCCCTCTCCTGCCAGCCACGCCTCCCCGCCCCCCCCCAGCCACGCCTTTCCTCCAGCCGCAAACGCGAGCTGGAGAAGAAAGAGCGCAGGTAGGCCTTCCGCCCTCCACCTCCTTCCCTCCCTCCCCAGCCGCACCCTCCCCATCCCCCATTGTCTGGCCTTGCCCATTCTATATATATTATATGTATATATCTTTTTTAATACCAATATAGATTTATGTTGTATTCTACCCGGTGTGCTAGCAGCATGAATCAGATCACTGGCTGTTTCCAACGAATGTATATTTAAATTGTCATGTTTTTTTTATCATGCGCATATAAACGTCAAAGGTACAGGTCAGTCAAAGACACTTGTGGCTTCCCGGATTGCTGAGTGATCTGTTGTTTTATTAGAGTCCACGTTTGGCCAACTGTGTGGTGATTGGGAGAGGCTGTGGTGGCCATGTGTAGTGTATCAGTATGATCCGCCCAGGTTTACGATATGTTTACGACATATTTACGGCAGGTTTACGACCGGTTTACGACAGGGTTACGACAGGGTTACAGGGTGACAGTTGTGACACGGTGACCCAAATTCCCGGCGCTACAGTGCGCTGTTACATAACGTTCCAGTTATGAGGCTGCGTGCCGCATTCCGGCAGAGTGGTCGTGTGAAGACCCGCGTCGGCGGGCCTGCCGCCTGAGACACCGGCTTGGAGGGCCTAGTTGACCCCACTACAGACCCCTCACTGGCCCACAAGACCGCGACCAGAGGAGGGGGTGGGGGGAGGATTGGGTAGGGGGATGGTAGGTGGGGGGTGGTGGTAAGGGGTAGGGGGTGGGAGGTGAAGGGAGGTGGTATGAGGCGGGGTGGGAGAAGGAGGTATGGGGGTGGGAGGTGGAAGGTAGTATGAGGCGGGGGGAGCAGGGGTAGGAGGGGGTAGGGGATGGTACTGAGGGGGTGGACAGAGGTGGTATGAGGCGGGGTGGGAGAAGGAGGTATGGGGGGGGGAGGTGGAAGGTGGTATGAGGCGGGGGGAGCAGGGGCAGGAGGTGGAGGGAGGTGGTATGAGGCGGGGTGGGAGAAGGAGGTATGGGGGTGGGAGGTGGAGGGAGGTGGTATGAGGTGGAGTGGGAGGTGGAAGGTGGTATGAGGCGGGGGGAGGAGGGGCAGGAGGGGGTAGGGGATGGTACTGAGGAGATTGAGGGTGGTGGTATGAGGCGAGGGGAAGATAGGGCAGGGGCGGGTAGGGGGGGAGGCGGAAGGGGTAGGGGGAAGGGGGTGGAGGCGGCAGGGCGTCGTACGGAGGAGGTGGAAGGTGGTGGCAAGGGGGTAGGAGAAGAGGGAGGAGGCAAAAGGGGGGTAGCGAACAGAAGGAATGGAGGGTAGGGGGTGAAATAGGAGGAGGGTAGGGTAGAAAGGTGGAATAGGAGGAGGTGGGGGTAGGGAGGAGGTGGTGTGACCCTCCGCCATGGTCCGCACAGTACTATCGGACTGGTGTCCTAATCGACTGGACACCAGTACTCAGTGTTGAGTACACACACAGGGGGTTAGCATACATCTAGGACACGCCGTTAGCATACATGTAGGACACGCCGAACAGCCAGCGCTGAGCCATATAACTGGTAACGTCGAAAAGCGTTTCCCCGGAGGACTGTCGCTGTGTTGAGCGGTGTTCCGATTGGTTTAGGGTGTCCGCATCTTAGTGGTACGTGGAATGCAGCCGGTGGCACTACAGCGTCCGCACTTCAGTGCATAACATTTGTATTTGGTCCAGACTTGTGCGGACAGTTGGCAAGAACGGCATGTTACCGTAGTATTATCATGATGCGACCACTGTAATATCATGACGTCTGTACATATCCTGTCACGTGGTCACAGTGCTGATGAGCCTGACAGCGTCACCGGCGCTATGGTGCCAACGCCTCCAACGCCCAGGGGGGTCCACCATCATAGGCCTTTGAGTAACCCTCTGAATTTACCCATTTCGGGGCACCCCTCATTATAGCCTTTCAGTTTTATGATAAGACTTATTTCGCCCTTCATCAGAAACTGACCTGGCCTTGGACCTTGTACGACCTTTTGCACGACCTTTGTTTGAATTTCCTGGCCTTCGACCTTGCACGACCTTTGTATAAATGTTGTTGTTGTACACGTTGTTTATTTCAAGAGGTCATCAATAACGAATACACATGTAAGTGTTGACTGTTTGACCTTGACCTTGCAGGTTTGACTCGGAGCTGCACAAGGTGAACGACCAGCTTCACCAGGAGCGGCTCCAGCGGGAGAAACTTCATCGGGAGCGGGACGAAGTGGTCGCCGAACGATTCACCAAGGACCAGGAACTCAAGGTGAGGCGGGAGGGGGCCCCCCTTAGCCCAGCTGTACGGTAAGCAGTAGCTGAGGAGTCGATTCGTAGGTTTGTACCCTGGCACCCACATCTCAGGCTCTGGTATCACCCCCTTTTTGCGTCCCCTTCCTCTACCCCAGGGGCCACCCCGATAGCTCAGTGAGCTAGAGCGCTCGCCTTGAGGGCTCTGGCCACCTGAGCGCCTAACGGCACGTGGGTTGGGTGGTTCGAGCCCCGATGTGGTCATGTCTGTGTGATAAAGATCCCATGTCCTTCTTTGCAATGAGTAGGGGGTTACCCCCGGGGACAAGGCTCCGCTTTTCCCTCTCTTCTGCCATTGACGCGATAACCCCTTAAGTGGTTAAAGCGACCTGAATATACAACCAACCAACTTATACATCTCCGGCACATTTCGTCCAATTCGGGCGGGTGGGGGGGGGGGGGCTCCCTACCTCAGTTGGTAAGCAGTTACTAGGGTCCAAGTTAGCCTTCACGTGCACAAATTGGCTTTAAAAGCACAAAAAGCGACGTTATCCTGGGAGGTTTACGGGTTAATTCTCATGTGTGCAAAAGTCTAAAACACCGACATTTCATGTCATTGCTTTCAGAGTGTCCAGATGGACTACGACCTTCAAAAGGACAAGTTGGATCGTCTGGAACGGGACCTTCGTGACCTCTCGTCTACCAACAAGGACGATGGCGAGGTCAGTCATTGACCTGACCCAATTACGCAGACGACATTTTAATTTTCTGGCGCGATCTGCGTTGGGGTTATACGTTTAGACTCTCATCGAAGAACTTAGTACTATGTGTAATGACGTCAGATATGGAGCCTCGAAGGGGGAATCCATTGTTTTATTACCCGAATAAGTTTCCTCGCCCGGTTTGTATGTTCAGTGTGTGCATAAAAGTGGTGTAAAACGCCAATCCATCCCATCATTTTACTACAAGAAATTAGAAGGCAGGTTCTTTTTCCCGGTCTCCTTAATCAATGTGGGCTAATATAACCTGAAAAAGAAACCATACATTTACTATCCGAGGAGGGGTTCCATGGCCTTATGCACCCACTATGTACCCAGAGCTGCCCCTCCACCGCCTTGGTCTCTCTCTCCCCCGGCAGGCGGCGAGCTTGCGGCGCCTGCGCGGCGAGCTGGAGCAGAAGCTGGCTGACCAGGAGGAGGAGCTGGACGAGCAGGCGGGCACCATCCAGCAGCTGGAACAGGCCAAGCTGCGGCTCGAGATGGAGCAGGGCAAGCTGCGCCAGGCCCAGGCCAAAGAGCTCGACGAGCGGGAACAGGAGCTCGAGCAGCTGCGGGCCAGCACCCAGAAGAAGGTACGGGGGGGGGGGCATGGGGGTGGAGGAGGGAGGGGGAAGAGGGAGGGCCAGCACCCAGAAGAAGGTACGGGGGCATGGGGGTGGGGAGGTTACCCGGGGGTGGGGAGGGGGAAGGGCGGGGGAGGGCCAGCACGCAGAAGAAGGTACGGAGGGGGGGGCATGGGGGTGGGGAGATTACCCGGGGGGGGGGGGGGAGGGGGAGGGCCAGCACCCAGAAAAATGTAGGGGGATGAGAAGGTTACCGGCGGGGTTGGGGAGGAGAGGGGGGATGCCAGCACACAGGAGAAGGTAGGATGGGGAGGGGAGGTTACCGGGGGGATGTGGATGGGGTTGGGGAGGGGAGGGGAGGGAAGGGCTAGGGTCAGAATGCCGAACAAGGTAGGGAGGTTGGGTGAGGTGGTGAGGAGAGGATGGAGAGGGAGAGGACCAGTACCCAGAAATAGGTAGGGCGGATGGGGAGGTATCGGGGGAAGGGGGGGGGGGTGGTAGGGGTGTGGGTAGTTTGTAGAGGGGAGGGGAGGTTAGAGAGGGGGAGGGGTAAGGTCACAATGCAGAGAAAGGTAGGGAGGGTGGGGTTGGGCTGAGGGAAAAGGGGCGAATGGGGAGGGAGGGTAAGAATGCGGCGACTAAAAAAGATCCATCTTTGCTCCTCTCATGGTCCAGATGAAGGCTTTCTTCTTAACTTAAGAATGTTGTGTAGAGCTGCTCTGTGTGTCTCTCTCCGCCACAGGTCCGGACCCTGGAGAGCCAGCTGGAGGAGGAGTACGAGGCCAAGCAGGCCATCACGAGGGAGCGGCGAGAGCTGGAGAGACGGCTGCAAGACCTGGACCAGGCGGCCCCGGTCAGGGACAAAGGTAACCACCACCACCACCACCACCACCACCACCACCACGCCAGTGATTCTGATAGGTAGGCCAGTGGGTGAGTCCCAGGGTCCCAGAGCACCATACAATTATGGGACATCCCGAAAATGATGGGACATTAATTGAAATGAAATATTGCGCAGTCCGCTATATATTTACCTTGCGTCCCGATGTCCCCGGGGATCACAGCTCAATGAAATGCGTCATTTGAAATTTGTTGTGCGACAAATGACGGGAGACGCGTAGCTATCAAAATCTCCGCCACTCCACCCGCCCAGTAAGATGCAGGGCAAACCTCAGTCAGCGCGCGGTTCTGTCCAGGGGTTGAGCGCAATCTTCTCCTCAATGAATGAAGTGGTCCCGGTGATATTGTAGTCATTTTATGGTAGGTGGTTTGTTTCGACCCTTCCCGTTGTCCCGATATGACCTACAGAGGTTGAAACGTCCTTACTCGAGCACGTTCCTCCGCGAGACCATGCCGGGGGCCGCCCCGATAGCTCAGTGGGTTAGAGCGTTCGCCTTGAGTGCTGTGGCTACCTGAGAGCCTAACGGCACGTGGATCGGTGGTTCGAGCCCCGCCGTGGTCATGTCTGTGTGGTCGCAGGATGCAGATCCCATGTCCTTCATCGCAAAGAGTAGGGGGTCACTCCCCGGGGACATGGCTCCCTCCACTCTCCCTTCCTTCTCCCATTGACGCGATAGCGCGGATACCGTGCACCAGTTATTCAGTTTCTAGTGGGAGTAAATGCATAAGCCGGGGCACTTGCTCTGCGTGGGAATGAGTTAACACAAGTGGTTACAGCGTCATGAATATACAACCAACCGTGACCATGCCGTCCCCTTGGTTTCAGACCTGGAGCGGCGGTTGCGGAGAGACCTGAGGCGGACGAAGGCGCTGCTGCAGGACGCGCAGCTCATGCTGGACAAAAACAAAGAGGGCGCCACCAGCCGGTCGACGCTGAAGCAGCTCCGGAACCAGGTCAGTGACCGCTGCTGCCTCATTGTATGGCTGAACTGAACTGAAGTCTTTATTGTACTTCTTGGCCTCGGGCCCATGGTACATCGATCATGCAAACAACTTCGACGAGACAGACTCATATAAAAGGCGTTATGAATCAGGCGACCTACAGTATCCTGATAAGCAGAGTGGTATCAATCAATCATTCTTGAAATTGTATAGCTAAAACCCTGGAACTGTGCAGCCAGATATATATATAGATATAGATATTTTTTCATGATTTTATTATTCTTTTTGTCTGCGTGTGAGTTTCGTTTTGAAAACCACGTATAACGTATGTACATGATTTAATGGGATTTAATGTGTCCTGACCGGACTATATTTATAATTTTTAAAAAAGCCCAAAAACGAAGATATATAAACAATATGGACGCATGGCAAATATGCATCCCTAATCACTGTAGATGTAAACACGGTGGATACTATGTTCCTCGGTATCAAGTAAGAAATCTTTTAGACGGGCGATCACAGTATGGGGATGGGGCTGTTACAGCTGGAAGGCTGAGCTGCAGATCAACAGGTCGTGGGTTCGAACCCTGGCACCAATACCGGGGAAAATTTGCATCCAACCCGATATAAGTGTTCCGGCATCTTTCTCGGTCCACTGTAGCCTTCGTTGGCCCAGCGAGCGGCCTAAAACACGGACATTTCATGTGGTTTCAGCTGGAGGACTGTGAGTTCGTGTTGGCGGCGGCCGTTAAGGCCAGGAAGGGGGCCGAGATGGAGGTGGCCGAGCTGCAGCAGCAGATCGAAGACATCTCCAGATCTAAGCAAGACGTGAGACAAACCTCGTATTAATTCGAGTTGGATCAATTATCACGTGATCATGTGATAACATTATGTGGAACTCCTGATGGTAGTAAATCCCTATTGTTAATGAAAAGAAATATATGTTGAAGGTTATATTTCCATAGTAACCCTGTTGATTCTTCAATGACAACACAATCGCTTTCACTGCTGGAGTCGCCCATTTCTTGTATATTGGTTGTCACCCATTTCTTTTAGAATGGTTCCACATTTACATCCTCATCACGAAATTATTTTACGACGGTTTGTATCTTAATGGTATTGATATTCATAATAATGATGGAAACTCACAATAACGGGGAATATGTTTAAACATTATGAATATTCACGATAATTATTAAAATCTGTATAATCATCAATATTCATTCACGTTAATTCCGCGCAGGCCGAGGATCGGTGCATGCAGTTGTCTCGCGAGAAGAACGACCTGCAGTCACGTGCTGATGAAAGCGAAGAAGACTTCAACGAGATGATGAAGAAGTACAAAGCTGTCGTCTTGCAGGTAACCACCCAGTGACCACGTGGTCACGGCTCAGCCGTCTGAAGCACATTTCAGGCCTGTGATTGATCCCTACTTTCCTACTTTTTCACCACCTTTTTTAAGTTCTCCTTACTTTCCTACTGTTTTCACAACTTTTTTATTTTGTCCCTACTGTTTTACTACCTTTGTTGAAATTTCTAAGATTTGACCAGATGACATGAAAGGCACCCATTGTTTGAAGGAAATCGGGTACATCAGGATCTTGCATCCAGTGTCAGATTAATGCCCGTTGACCTGTGACCTGGGTACTGGCACAGAGTAGGTATTATACTGTATAATACCTACTCTGTGGTCCTGGAATGCATGTTATCTGGCCTGACCAGTAATAATTGATTCATCCTGTGGTAAGGGTAAAAGTCATCTCGGAAAGTAAATATGCAGAAAAGGCGTTGCTAATTTTCATCCAAAATGTCCTACATTTTTTCCTGTTGTCCCTACCCTTCCCTACTTTTTCCCCTACCGTTTTGGCACAAGTAACCTTAGTTTATCCTTATGTTTTTGTCAGGGGTCAATCACAGGCCTGACATTTCGACGCCTGCGTTACGACGTATATGGGGTCTTGTTCTTTGCGACTCTCGGTGTATCCTGCATGATGGTTGCCCCACTTCTCCCAGTCCCAGTCTCATTCCCACAGGACAAGAGACAACGAGCAACCGACTCCCACGGGCACAGGTTGCCGGCCCGGTAGCTCACTGGGTAAGAGCGCGCGCCTTGAGTGCTCTGGCCACCTGAGAGCCTCACGGCACGTGGATCGATGGTTCGCGCCCCGCTGTGGCCATGTCTGTGTGGTCGCAGGATGCAGATCCCATGTCTTTCTTCGCAAAGAGTAGGGGGTTACCCCCGAGGACATGGCTCCCCTCTCCCTTCCTTCTCCCATTGACGCGATATGACCAACAGTGGTTAAAGCGTCTTGAATGTACAACCAACCAACCCAGGGACACAGCCTACGGATAATCAAGGAATTAATCATTAAAGGAGGCCTATGTAAATCCATCGCTAGTAGTTCAGTCTCCTGGAATAAACCATCACGTTGTGTTCAGATCCTTTTCAATGACATGGTGTCGGAATTGTTTTACGCGGTTTTAGTTCATGTATTTTGTGTTCTGTTCCAGCAATCCGTGGACAACATTACAATTACAGACCAGTCGAAGCAAATAGAAGAACTCCAGCGAGAAAACCAGTCCCTCAAAGAACAGGTTTGCCATTTACTATTTTTCATTTCATTTATTGCCTCCTGTTAAGCCGCTGTACCTTCCTTATCAGAAATCATTAGACCCCAGTACCATGGACCTCTTTGTCCGGTGTCCACCACCGTCCGATCAGTACATTCGCAGGATAAAGATCCCAATTCCTTCTTCGCAAAGAGTAGGGGGTTACCCCCGGGGACATGGCTCTAATCTCCATTCCTTCTCCCATTGACGCGATATGACCATCAATGGGACGTTGGTTAAAGCGTCCTGAATATGCAACCAACCTCTGTCTTGGCGCTTCAGTACTGTAATCTCCTGTCTTTCAGCGCATCAGTACTGTAATCTCCTGTCTTTTGGCGCATCGGTACAGTAATCTCCTGCCTTTTGGCGCATCAGTACTGTAATCTCCTGTCTTTTGGCGCATCAGTACAGTAATCTCCTGTCGTTTGGCGCATCAGTACAGTAATCTCCTGTCTTTTGGCGCATCAGTACAGTAATCTCCTGTTTTGTGCTGCATCAGTACAGTAATCTCTCTTTTGGCGCATCAGTACAGTAATCTCCTCTCTTTTGGCGCATCAGTACAGTAATCTCGTCTCTTTTGGCGCATCAGTACAGTAATCTCCTCTCTTTTGGCGCATCAGTACAGTAATCTCCTCTCTTTTGGCGCATCAGTACAGTAATCTCCTGTTTTTTGCTGCATCACTACAGTGATCTCTCTTTGGGCGCATCAGTACAGTAATCTCCTGTTTTTTGCTGCATCAGTACAGTGATCTCCTCTCTTTTGGCGCATCAGTACAGTAATCTCCTGTTTTTTGCTGCATCAGTACAGTGATCGCCTCTCTTTTGGCGCATCAGTACAGTAATCTCCTGTTTTTTGCTGCATCAGTACAGTGATCGCCTCTCTTTTGGCGCATCAGTACAGTAATCTCCTGTTTTTTGCTGCATCAGTACAGTGATCGCCTCTCTTTTGGCGCATCAGTACAGTAATCTCCTGTTTTTTGCTGCATCAGTACAGTGATCGCCTCTCTTTTGGCGCATCAGTACAGTAATCTCCTGCTTTTTGCTGCATCAGTACAGTGATCGCCTCTCTTTTGGCGCATCAGTACAGTAATCTCCTGTTTTTTGCTGCATCAGTACAGTGATCGCCTCTCTTTTGGCGCATCAGTACAGTAATCTCCTGTTTTTTGCTGCATCAGTACAGTGATCGCCTCTCTTTTGGCGCATCAGTACAGTAATCTCCTGTTTTTTTGCTGCATCAGTACAGTAATTTCCTGTCTTTTACCGCTTCAGGTTGGCCAGCTTCAGAGTCGGGTGGACTTCCTACAGGACTCCACGGTAGACAAACAGGCCATCGTGCGACTCGAGGCCAAGATCAGAGAGCTCGAATCCAAGCTCGACTTCGAAGTGATCTCCAGGACGAAAGCAGAGGTAGGCACCTGTTTGCCGAATGCCAGTATAATCATAATGTTATTGTCAAACATACTACTACTAATAATAATAATAGTAATAATAATAATATAATAATAATAATAGTGAAGATGATAATAATAATATTAATAATATAATAATAATAGTGAAGATAATAATAATATGAATAATATAATAATAATAGTGAAGATAATAATAATAGTAAAGATAATAATAATATAATAATAATAATAATGATATTGATAATATAATAATAATAATGTGTATTTAACGGATACAACGACTCTAGCCTGCTGGTATACATAAAAGGTGTGCTGTATTTCAATCGTTCGCATTAAATGTGTTTACACCAACATAAGCAAATAATTTTAATAATCTGTATCTAATTTATACAATGGCATACTTGTGTACATAAAAGCTTTGTTTGTATTCCAATGGTTCGCAATGAAATATGTTTAAACCAACATTGGCAAATAATTTAGAAATCGGAGCCGTAACTGCTTCAGAAAATTGCCTATTTTAGCTTTCCTGTCCACTTCCGACATGTTGGACCAAAAGTGGTTGATGCGTGCTGGATATACAACCAATCAATCTGAAATGTTGAGCTGATGGTCTGACGTTGGGTGTTTGTTCTGTCCGCCGCTAGGGGCAGGTGAGTCGCGGCCGGGAGCAGGTGGACAAGATGACGGAGGAGCGAGACCGACTGCAAGACCAGGATCTCAAGCAACAGGAAGTGACGAAACGAGTCTCGCGCCAGCTGCGAGACCTGCGCGAGGAGTACGGCGAGCTGGAGCGGAAGGAGCTGGAGGCCAGCCAGCGGAAACACGACCTGGTGGGTGAAGGGGGAGAGGGGGGGCAGCCAGAGGAAACACGACCTGGTGGGTGGAGGGGGAGAGGGGGGGCAGCCAGCGGAAACACGACCTGGTGGGTGGAGGGGGGGAGGGGGAGAGGGGAGGGGGGCAGCGGAAACACGACCTGGTGGGTGGAGGGGGAGAGGGGGAGGGGGGCAGCCAGCGGAAACACGACCTGGTGGGTGGAGGGGGAGAGCGGGCGAGGGGGGGGGGCAGTGGAAACACGACCTGGTGGGTGGAGGGGGAGAGCGGGCGAGGGGGGGCAGCCAGCGGAAACACGACCTGATGGGTGGAGGGGGAGAGGGGGGGGCAGCCAGCGGAAACACGACCTGGTGGGTGGAGGGGGAGAGGGGGTGCAGCCAGCGGAAACACGACCTGGTGGGTGGAGGGGGAGAGGGGGGCAGCCAGCGGAAACACGACCTGGTGGGTGAAGGGGGAGAGGGGGGGCAGCCAGCGGAAACACGACCTGATGGGTGGAGGGGGAGAGGGGGGGCAGCCAGCGGAAACACGACCTGGTGGGTGGAGGGGGAGAGGGAGGGGGGCAGCCAGAGGAAACACGACCTGGTGGGTGGAGGGGGAGAGGGGGTCAGCCAGCGGAAACACGACCTGGTGGGTGGAGGGGGAGAGGGGGGGGGCAGCCAGCGGAAACACGACCTGGTGGGTGGAGGGGGAAAGGGGGGGGGCAGCCAGCGGAAACACGACCTGGTGGGTGGAGGGGGAGAGGGGGGGAGCAGCCAGCGGGAACACGACCTGGTGGGTGGAGGGGGAGAGGGGGGGGGGCAGCCAGCGGAAACACGACCTGGTGGGTGGAGGGGGAGAGGGGGTGCAGCCAGCGGAAACACGACCTGGAGGGTGGAGGGGGAGAGGGGGGGGGCAGCCAGAGGAAACACGACCTGGTGGGTGGATGGGGAGAGGGGGGGAGGCAGCCAGAGGAAACATGACCTGGTGGGTGGAGGGGGAGAGGGGGGGCAGCCAGTGGAAACACGACCTGGTGGGTGGAGGGGGAGAGGGGGGGCAGCCAGTGGAAACACGACCTAGTGGGTTGAGGGGGAGCAGCCAGAGGAAACATGTCCTGGTGGGTGGAAGGGGAGAGTGAGAGAGGGGGGGCGCGAAGGGGCGGGGTTGCATAAGAGACGATAATCGCCTCGTATATTTCGCAAAACTTGATGAATACAACCGGTTAACTTACTTATAAATATATCATTACCGATAGCCGATACTACACGATTTTTGAATGTGTTTTTGACTTCTCACGTGGCCATGACTTTATTCCCTCCCCCCTCCCCACACCCTAACAGGAGAGGAAGGTGGACTCCCTGGAGACGGAGCGGGACACATGTCAGACGGACCTGAAGCTCGCCTTCCGCCGCATCGCCGACCTCCAGTCCGTCATCGACGACGAGATGATGTCCGACGACAGCGACCTCGACAGGTGGGACCTCGGGGACTCGATCCCAACCCAACTCTCACCCCTCAGGGACCCCAGTGACCTCGGAGACACGATCCCAGAACCCCCCCCCCTCCCCTACTCTCACCCCTCAGGGTTGAGAATGGGGGGGGGTATCCCCCTATCGTTGCCTAGTTGGTAGCGTGTTGGGCTATTTGCTAGACCCAAGCGGTTGGTGCGCGGTTCGAACCCCGCCTGTGCAATTGTTTGTGCATGATCAAGACCCTCCTGTGTTTCTTTGCAAAAAGTAACGGGTACTACTCCGGGAGACATGGCTCCTCTCTACCTTAATCAACCCATTTATGGCGATATAACCTACACAGGTTAACATTTATGGCGATATGGCGTACGCAGGTTAACATTGTCCTACTGTAGAACTAATGAAATGGTTTCCCCTCCCTCCTCGCAGCACCTTCGCTCTGCATTCGGACGAGTACTCAGACAGCGATGACGACCAGGACTTCCGGTCCTCCCTAATCAGTACCCGGATGCCGCTCGCCAGCCGCACCAGCCGGGGCAGCAGCAGCGGTGACGCAAGCCACGTCACTTCCGGCCCCAGCCACGCCACTTCCGGCCCAGCCCGGGTCGAGGCTGCCGTGGCGCAAATGGACGACGAAGGCGGCGACTCGGAATGCTAGTAGTGTGTGGGGAGGGGAGGGGAGTGACGGGAGTGAAGAGCAGGGGAGGGCGTGTATAGTCTGGAGGGGGGGGGGGTGAGGTGCGGGAACGGGTGGGGTGGGTGCGCTCCCACGCCAGGCGAAAACCGAACCCGCCGCCTCAGTGCAAGAATGTAGTGCGTAGATTGAAACTATGGCATTTACCCGAGTGACGTCATTTGCCATTTGTCGTGGAGACGGCCGTGCCAAAAGGAAGGTGACCTGCTTAGCTTTCACGGCTGAACCGTGCCGCAATGCGGCTCATTAATTGGGCCACAGCTTCGGAAGAGTGACTCTGGTGCTGCGACCGGAAACGGAAGACGATCTATTTAATATATAGCCCGGAAGCGGATAAAACCGGAAATTGATGAAACCGGGAACGGGTGAATCCGGAAGTAGATGACACCGGAAATGGATCGGAACGGATGTGGATAAAACCTGAAGCGGTCATGTGCTAATCAAAAAGGTCTGAATAAGGTGTGTATGTTGTTGACTTGTAGCGATGTATATTTTAAACTGTTTGTGATCTTGTGTAATTTGTGTTATTGACTAAGGTGCGCTTGGCTTCGCGGCATTGTGATGTCTAATAATCGGTTAATATCAGGATCCTGAACGTGTAAACTTTCCATTCCTAGCTCTGTGTGTCTGCTGAACGTATCTCGTTGACTTGTAACTGCCGTATGAAGCTTTGGGTAATATCGGTGTTTCGGTGTTTAGTCCGTCGTTGTGTAAACCCGATACAGAGTACTGTATCCCGTATGGCTTTAACCCGTGCGATGTAACGTCGCTTGTGATTGGCTCCCGTGCGATGTAACGACGCTTGTGATTGGCTCCTGGAATTCTGGGTGTAAGCATGTAAAAATGTGTGATCTTCGGTGCATTTTCCATGTCGGCCTACGCGAAATGGATCATTGTAGGAAATCGCTAGGCGTGAGTAGTACGTGAGCGACGTTAGAAGGACGCCTATGATGTCTCTGGGCTCGGGAAGCTTTAGCTAGATTTGGTGCCAAAGCGGGGACTGGCCTTAATTACGGTACTGTTCTGATCACTGACCCTCAAGGACCTAGGCGTGAGCAATACGTGAGCTACGTTAAAGGACGACCTATGTCCGTGTGGTGAGGACAGTCGCCGTGGCCGAGAGGGTAGCGTGCTTCATTGGTTCAACCACCACGCATCTGTATCTGTAAAACCAGTTTCATTCTTTCATATCATTGCTCCGTGGCTTCCTTGGTGTTGTTAAGTCCTTGTGTGCGCAAAGGTGGCATTGAAAACCAATGCGGCGATGCCTCAAATCCGGAGTGTGTCAAAAAGGATGACAGAAGCGATTTTTGTTTTCATTCGACATTTGTTTATGCTGACGAATATGCAGGTGTACATGCATACACATATATATATATATATGTGTGTATTTATGTTTGCTGACATTTTTGTTTCTTGCCAGAGAGGTCTGGTCTGTAGGAGCCTGATTAGTTTACTCTGTGGCACGTGCTTGTGATGCTTTTGTTCATCATCGTGGAGTATGGAGCTTCCGTATTGTAGTGGCTAGCGCACTAGACCGCAGGGTCCCGGGCCTGGGTACCCAATCCGGGGCATGGTTCGTCCATTCATCCTTCGTCATCCCGGGAAGTTAGTTCGTTTAGCTCAGTTTAGCCACGAAAACGGCCTAATAGACCAATTCATTTAATTTAACGTGGAGCGATGGTGGAAGGTTTAGACCGCTGTCACCTGTGGCCTATTTCACGTACATAGAATTAGTCGGCTACGGCGCTTAGTCGGCTGAAATCGCCCATCATTTACACGGTAACTTTTTCGCGGCTTTGGTGCTGTGGCGTGTGACAGTAGCTGTATTTAATGTGACCGCTATGCTTCGTGCTTCCAACCCCCGGGATGCTGATATAGGGTGATATGTCCTCCATGGGGGAGCGGCTGTCTCCCTGGGTGTCAGTATGCCACCCTCCCTCTCAGTATGTGGCCGCGGAATGTACCTCTGTGTCGGGTATAGGTTTTTTTTTGTATCATTGCAGACAGCTCCCCTGGGGTCAGGGATACAATGAATTCCCTGTCGCCGCAGTGCGTGTTTGTCATCCCGGGTATTGCCACCCTTCTATGCAAGATGTCTCTATGATGTCCGTTTTTCACGCGTGACCAACACCGCGCTTATAATGTTCCCTCGTTGTCTGACAACAGACTGACGAATATATGTAAGTGTAGTGTTAACACTTGGTGGTCTTCGGTGTAGGCATCACACGGGTATAGACGAGTCGGTGTGACGGACTGACTGAGATGTGGACGATAGACAGGTCTAGACGATAGACTAGTCGGTGATCTAGACACAGGTCTAGACGATAGACTAGTCGGGGATCTAGACACAGGTCTAGACGATAGATTGGTCGGTGTGCCAGACTGACTGAGATGTGAACGATAAACAGGTCTAGACGATAGACAGGTCTAGACGATAGACTAGTCGGTGATCTAGACACAGGTCTAGACGATAGATTGGTCGGTGTGCCAGACTGACTGAGATGTGAACGATAAACAGGTCTAGACGATAGACACGTCGGTGATCTAGAGTACCACATGTCTATATGATAGGCGGTCAGTCTGCGACCTAGAATAACAGGACTACCCATGCCAACGAAATAGTCGCTTTGTGTCTGTAATGTGTTTGGCAAACTGATGTCATGAGGCCCCGTCACAGATTTCGTCATATCGCCCTGTCGTCTGTACATCTTCTGTCCATTCCCGTCGTCGCCAGAATCTTTAGATTGATCAGTTTCCACCGTATATTGCTCCATCGTCCCTGTTCCCATTGCTTAGCCGGCGACCGTGAAGGCGCAATTCAGACTTCGGGTGCTTCCGTAGTACTTTGCGCGCACGTGCGTCTGTGTCGCAGTGAGCGTGTCTGGCTAGATGTGACTTGTCTGCGGGGGATTTAATTAAACCTTAACGTGCTGAATGTGTCTGTAGGTCCTCACTGATTGCACTTATCAATGCTGCATGGCCACAAAGTCCTGTTCTGACATTTATATGATCTTGCCGGAACTGTAACCTTTGGCAGGTGAAACAATTATTAATTATATTTTGTGTGACTGTGAGGGGGCGCATGTATCTGATGGCGGGTGGGGTGGGGGGCGGTCTGGAGGGGGCGGGAGGGGGTCAGGATAATGATATGGCTTATTTAATTTGCTCGAAACTGTCGGTGTTCTAATTATTTATGGCCTATCTATTTGTTAAAAAGAATATATATAACTTACATTTTGTTATTTATACGTGATGCATACGTAATTGTATAACGATCGGGAACAATTCCAGAAAAAAAAATGAGAAATGAGGGGGGGGGTGTGGGGGGGGGTAGGAGGGGGGGGGGGCGTAATGTTGCTAACCTAACGCAAATCTTCGACCGAGCTCTGTGAAGTGAAACAGGATAAATTGTCACGCCTTTGTAAGGTTGGCTCCGATTGTGTGGAGTGGAGCGCCCTCGGGCGGAAGACTTCTTACTTCCGTGGTGGGTGTTTGCCGATGGTTTACAGGGGTACGATATTACTTTCTACACCCGTATTTATTCGCCGTGTCCGGGCCGCTAGTCTGTGTTGCTTGGATACATCATATTACATTTTATTTTTAATTTGTTAAGACTCTATCATCGCTGCTTTTTACTCAATTCGATAGTGAACCAAAGAATATCTAGTTGTTGGAACTAGTTCATTTGTCATTTGTAGATAAGTAGTTTGTACATGACAAGTTTTAATTTAAGGTGTCCCATAGCCTAATAATGCAAGTACGTAGAACATGTTAGCGACTTTGCCTTCGTTTGTTGTTTTCGTATAATTATGTAATCTATAATTTGTCGGGCATAAAAATCAAAGCCAGTAACAACGGATAATAATAGTAGTATTATAATAATACAGTGTTGACATACATCCCAGGCGCGTGAAGGTGGTGGGGTGGGTATGAGAGGAGGGGGGGGGGGCAGACGGGGGCATTCATAGTATAATATTACGTTCGCTTTTCATATTTCACTATTATCCTTATATTTCATCGTAGAACTCTGAATAGTGACTTCATTTATGTATACGATATATTTTACCCCTTTCCGTATTCTGTGTCGCTTTTTCGAAAATAATGTAGATGCGATGTCAAGCAACTCCATTGTTGGGTGTATGCTAATTAACGTAAGCGTCGGTTCTTCCATATTATGACGTCACAGTGCGTACGACAGTATAAATGAAGGTAAAAGTATAGTTTCATCGTACGAAAGTGAATGCAAACATGTAGTGTCAGCTTTGTCTGTTTGGAAGTCGGATCGGATAATTATTTGAATAAAACGCTGTAACTGTTTACATGAAATAAAGTGATATTAATGTCTGAAATGTGCATCTTTTTCATTTTATATTCGGCCCTCTCCACTCTGTAACATGTGACCATGTACCCATCTCACAGTATGGGGTTTTGAAAAGCGGGCTGAACTGCAGACCCACATTCGAACCATGGCACCTACATTTGGGGTGCGTTTCCTCTGACCCCATTTTATTGTAGTGAAAAGTATGGCTCAAATCAGCCTTCATGTATCTAAAAGTTGACAAACAATCGTCATCCCACTTCAACATTACTGGAGTGAACTGTTGATGTAGGTTGAATTAAGAGTTCACCTTTTGCGATGACTGTCTTGGGAGTGTGAGTGAGACTGCTCTGCAGTGAAGCGAAATATGGAATAAAATAATGCTCTAATAGCGCACTTCTGACATGAACTCTTCGCAAACAAATGCTCGAATAGCGCACTTCTGACATGAACTCTTCGCAAACAAATGCTCGAATAGCGCACTTCTGACATGAACTCTTCTCAAACAAATAATGCTCGAATAGCGTACTTCTGACATGAACTCTTCGCAAACAAATGCTCGAATAGCGCACTTCTGACGAACTCTTCTCAAACAAATAATGCTCGAGTAGCGCACTTCTGACATGCACTCTTCTCAAACAAGTAATGCTCGAATAGCGCACTTCTGACATGAACTATTCTCAAACAAATAATGCTCGAATAGCGCACTTCTGACGTGAACTCTTTGCAAACAAATGCTCGAATAGCGCACTTCTGACATGAACTCTTCGCAAACAAATGCTCGAATAGCGCACTTCTGACATGAACTCTTCTCAAACAAATAATGCTCGAATAGCGTACTTCTGACATGAACTCTTCGCAAACAAATGCTCGAATAGCGCACTTCTGACGAACTCTTCTCAAACAATGCTCGAGTAGCGCACTTCTGACATGCACTCTTCTCAAACAAGTAATGCTCGAATAGCGCACTTCTGACATGAACTATTCTCAAACAAATAATGCTCGAATAGCGCACTTCTGACGTGAACTCTTTGCAAACAAATGCTCGAATAGCGCACTTCTGACATGAACTCTTCTCAAACAAATTTATGCCATCATTGGAAAGTCTTTGAAGATTTGAAGGCATGCACGATATGTCTTTTGGTAATTTTCCGAGATGTCTGCCCTTTATATGTATGACAAATAGGCAAGTAACATAGTAGGTTCCTACCACTATGAACAGTTGATGAGCACAGCCCCCCCCCCCTTGTATCCGCCCCTGGTAGTGCCACCCCCCCCCCCCCCACCCGCGAGTGCTGCCATCGTAAATCGTAAAATAAATCGTTCTCTGAATCGTAAAATAGGATAACATTGCAATACAAACACACACAAAAAAAACATTACTCGGTCTCGCAAATTCGCGGAAAATATGGGCCGAAACTAATGAAGTTAACTTTGACCTTTGTCGGCAAAAGTCCAAACGATGACCATGTGTCTAAAAGGTCAACGAAAGTCCAAACGATAACCATGTGTCTAAAAGGTCAGCGAAAGTCCAAACGATGACCATGTGTCTGAGTAATCTCGAGGGGCATCATTATTGCATTATTATGCAAATCTGGTGGGGGTGTTCCGCGGGATCCCCTGAGAAAGCGGACATTTGTGATAAAAGATATCGCTATAGAGCGAACATTTTTGATAAAAAGTTATATTTTCAAATTTGTGACCTCGGAGGGGGATCGACTCTGAAACTGTCTGTCTATTGAACGAGTTTTCCGGGGAAAAAACCCGACCGCGATTGCATGAAGCGGCGACATCAATGAAACAAAGCACGTATTTTGGAAGTGAAATACCCCTTTCGAGCGGATAATGGGGGTGAAAAAGAGGGGGGGGGGGTTTACCGCGGAACCCTCCCAAACTCAGCATTGTATTAAGTAACCCCCCCCCCCCCCCCATCGGGTGAATAATCAAGCGCCGTTACATTTACAGTCAGTTTTGTGCGCAAATTGAAGGCGTTTCTCTAATTTGATTCTAATCGTTGTCCAAGTACCGGTGTCTTGGGAATTTACCGTTATATTTGGAGTGAGTACAGCTTTACCGTAGATTTTTGAATTGAAACATTAGCTAGTTAACCGGGTTTGAGCTGAATTTGACAAATAGCGTAGCGTGATGGATCATGGTGTCATAGTGCCAAAGTCCTCAATGCATTTTCACATTCACTCGCCAGGGAGGCGCTGCGCGAATTGATGCGCCGCGCATTTTTACAAATTAGTGTCGGGGACCCAGCCTAAGCCTAATAACACACGGTATCAGGCGATGAAAAGAAAGAGTTCAGTCACAATTAAAACTTTTTAGAAAAGGTACAAGATGTTTTTTACTCTATTAAATACACAGAGCTCGTTATTTTTATGTCTTAATGATTGAAAATTATAATGTCGGAAGAAATTACAGCTGATTTGACCGTTTTTTTTAAGAATCTGGACATTTGCCCCCGGCCGACACCAGCGGTAAAAGCGGAGCTTGCGTTGCGCCACCGTGCGGGGAGCTTGGCAACTGGCATTGCGTCAAACTTGGAGCGCACCCGCGTGCCCTCTCGGTGACTTACATCGGCTACGCCTTCATCATGGTCAAGCTGTGGTAACGCGGCCAAAATAAGCGAACTTAACTGCTTTCTGTACCGTCAGCTTCTCTCTCGCTCTCTCTCTCTCTCTCTCCCACTCTCTCTCTCCCTCTCTCTCTCTCTCTCTCTCTCACTCTCTCTCTCTCTATATATATATATATTCAAAACGTTCGACTAAACAATCCACTTGTCGTCACGGGTATGCACAACCGGATGTTGTTGCACTTGGTGACACATATGTTTTGATGGACGACGAGGCCATCTCGATGAAACGCTGTGGATGTACGTGTCCCATGGACAAGCCGCTTCTCGTGGTTCCCGGCAGGCAAATATACCCCTCGAGGGATACATAGCCGGTCTACGTATAACAGGGGCGGATCTGGTATGAGGGTGGCGGGTGGGGTGGGCAAGGGCGGATCCCCTTGGTGTGGAAGAATGTCGCTTTTCAATGCAACAGTTAGGCCATCTGAGACGTGGACTCTCCATTTTTCTGAAAATTCAGTATACACTGTAAAAGTTGGGCTTTTTCAGACGAAATATATCGGAAAGCGACAATTCGTAGATGCAACCCAGAGGCGGATCCAAGAGGGGTGGGGGTTGGGGGTTTGGGGGTTAAAGAGGATGTCAAGGACTGTCAAAGCCCCCCCCCCTCCGCGCGGTCGCAAGTTTTTTTTAGAGAGCCCCTCTCGCCCCGGTCGGCACCCTACCCACCTTTTAAAAAATCCTAGATCCGCCCCTGGTATAAAATAATCACGGGGACACGGTCGTGTTAATTAACTAGTACAATAGCATTAAATCCGAAGATCCGCTAAAATCGTGTAATTTGACCCAAACCGCCCTGTGACCCCATCAATAGTCAATCGTTGCCATAGTTACATTGCGTAGAACAATAAAACATGACGTCACGTACAAGGGAATCGTGGTTATAGATTTAAAGGGCCCGCTAAACAATTTCTCATCCAGTGACACCATTAGCAGGTGCGGACGTAGGTGAAGGTGACGTATCGCGATTTACCTGAAACCGACAGGAAACCGAAACCGTGTTTCAACAGTTTGTCCACCTATACGCGAACGCATAGTTTGATTTGTCTACAGTATCAGCATGTTTTTTGGGCAATGACATATGTGTCATGACCACGTGCTTATGGAATTGTGCCAGCATAATATGGCGTTTGTTTTATTCCCTACCTGGGATTGGATTGGAAGCCACACTTTCCCACAGGAGAGTTTTGCAAAAAAAGGGTCTTAACAACATTCCTTAATTGATGAAAAAACATTATTGCCATACAATTCAGTTCCCGAAGTTAGTATGTCTGAAGGAAACTTCATTTGGCTCAGTTCACTTTTAGTGTAAACCGACTTTGTATCTTGCATCTCTCATCAGGTTTTATCCAGAGGATCGACGGCTGAATATATACGTTGGTTATACAACCCTGAATCAGCCGATTCGACGTTAAAGTAAAATGTTATCTTAATATATGATCTCTTATCCATGACGATATGGGAGCCTGGAAGCAGGCCGGGATGCAGGTCATCATCAGGTCGTGGGTTCGACTGCATCTGGTGCAAAGTTTTTCCAACTTCATTTGACAAATTGTCCCGGCAAAAAAAGAAAAGTACGCGCTTAATAAAAGGGATTGTCACGCATGCACACTCTTACTTTCCGCTCGTGTGCGGATCAAGATAAACCGAACGTAAAGTCCGCGGTCCGGTTGAATGTTGCACTTGCTGAACTTAACAAACCATGAACATGTACCACGACATAAATCAACGGATACGTGTTGTGTTCATTATTGGATTCTCACTGTTATAAAATTATTTACACATTTTTTGCAGGTCGAACAACTAATTTATATATATTTACCGTATTGTGGGGCCTGGACGCCATTTTGTGAATCCTCGTGATCCTCCTTTGGGTGGGGACTAAGGTCCGGGTGTAAACTGTGCCACGTGACCGCGCTATCGGACCACAATCTTCGCGTTCGGTTATGCACTCTGCGCAGCCTGGCCACTCCGCTCGCATAAGCGAACTCCTCCTAAGAAGTCAAAAGAGAAAACGGATTCGCGCGAATAGCCTATTACCCAGTGTGGTTTTAAAAAAAAAACAGTTCAAACGTAGAGTACGTGTCATGCGAGTGTTTGTTGTGGATATCGTGTGACTGGGCAGGCGGCCTCGAACGGCCTTACGCGGATCATGAACATGTCGGCCTGCTACCAATTGATATCGGGCCAATTAATACCTGTGCCTATATTGCTCCGCCACGCTCGCCCGCGCTCCGGGGAATGGGGCGTCACTCCGGAGCGCCGACCCCTTGGACATGGGGAGCTGGCAATGACTTGATGTGCATATTCTTGTCTGATCTTGAGGTTCTTACAAAAGCGACATTTAAGTGACGATCATTTCTTGTGGTTCTGCCGCGACAGGTGAATAACAGGCAGGCGTCCTGCAATCAAAAACAGGAACGCACGTCCCAGTAGGGGGGTGGGGGGGGCATTATTACACGAATCTGGTGGGGGTGGGGAGGGGGGGTTCTAACCTGGACAGAGAAGGGAGGTGTTGGAGGGGGTAGGAGTGGGGTTGATGGGGGGTGCAGGGGAGTAGGTGCTGAAGGCATCAGGATAGGGGTGTATGTACCCCATTGTTGTATACATATGCACAACCTGCGCTCAAGCGCATCTTTCTATTTGGAAACTTGAGCTTTTCGACCAGACTGTGTAACCTACGCGTCTGTCTCAGTGACTCAGTTGCAGGTGACTTTCTGATGTGCCGGGCTCCGTCAACGCGCACATGACCACCGCAGCGAATGAAATGAAACACGTTTTAGTATACTTAGGGACGGACCATTTGATATCCAGGGGGGGGGCGGGGTGAGCGGGGGCGGAGCCGGGGGGGGGGGGGGCGGGGCTATGTGCTTGTTTTGCCTCTGGCCCCCAAAAAGTTATTAAAAGTTCTGTCCTCGTTTTGAATAAAAACAGGTCAAGCCATCACAGAAACCCGAAAAACCCACACAAAAAAGCATAGCCCCCCCCCCCCCTCCCCCCCCGATATCAAATGGTCAGTCCCTTAGCGACGATTTACGGCTTGGCACAGCGGACCCGGATGTTACCGTCGCACCCAGTGGCGTGTGCTTCAGCGATCGACACGGTCATTTCAATCCGGAAAATATAGGCCTATGTACCTCGTGAGCTTCTTCGCTTCGCAGCTGGTTACTTCTTGTCATGGGTTCACGGTACCTTACACACCCACGGATGCAGTGCCGGCCAGAGAGACTCGGCCAACTTGAAGGATACACGAATCAACGGATCCATCAGGCGGCGATTTTGTCATTCCGCCAGAAGGTAAGTACGTCCAGAAGGCGGTATGACACAAGCACAGTAAATCGTTGGGGGAGGGGGGGGGGGGGGTTAGGGGGCCCCATACCACCAACACTCTCCCAACAAGAAGAAAGACGCTGCACGGGTCGGGTAGGCTGGGTGGGACCGAGGGTGCCAGAGGTAAGTATGTAGCTGATGAACATGACCCCTGTTATAAAGGGGTCTCGGTTCATAGCGCTGACTATGAAAATGACCATGCAATGTTTATATTTTTCACAAAAAATTTAGACATTTTTTTTTTTCTTTTTTCTTTGTATCTTTGTCATCAAATTAATTATAGCCTGGTAATTCCATTCGAAGTTTATTTATACAGTGTCAAACATTTTTTTTTTGGAATTATGAAAGCAAGTTATTTTTTTTGTAGCATCTGAAAAGCAAACATTTTTTTCCCCCAAATAGTCACAAAAAACATTTTTTTTCGAGGGCCCCCCCCCCCCTGATATGAAATGGTGCGCCCCTTATCCCCGGCACAATTCGCCAGACTTCATCATACGGAGGCGGGAAGGGGACAGTCCTGCCGGCAGCGGGCGGAGGCGGGAAGGGGACAGCCTGCTGGCAGCGGGCGAAGGCGGGAAGGGGACAGTCCTGCCGGCAGCGGGCGGAGGCGGGACGGGGACAGTCCTGCCGGCAGCGGGCGAAGGCGGGAGGGGACAGTCCTGCCGGCAGCGGGTGGAGGCGGGAAGGGGACAGTCCTGCCGGCAGCGGGCGAGGGCGGGAGGGGACAGTCCTGCCGGCAGCGGGCGGAGGCGGGAAGGGGACAGTCCTGCCGGCAGCGGGCGAAGGCTGGAAGGGGACAGTCCTGCCGGCAGCGGGCGGAGGCGGGAAGGGGACAGTCCTGCCGGCAGCGGGCGGAGGCGGGACGGGGACAGTCCTGCCGGCAGCGGGCGGAGGCGGGAAGGGGACAGTCCTGCCGGCAGCGGGCGGAGGCGGGAAGGGGACAGTCCTGCCGGCAGCGAGCGGAGGCGGGAACGGGACAGTCCTGCCGGCAGCGGGCGGAGGCGGGAAGGGGAAAATCCTGCCGGCAGCGGGCGGAGGCGGGAAGGGGACAGTCCTGCCGGCAGCGGGCGGAGGCTAGAAGGGTACAGTCCTGCCGGCAGCGGGCGGAGGCTGGAAGGGGATAGTCCTGCCGGCAGCGGGCGGAGACTGGAAGGGGACAGTCCTGCCGGCAGCGGGCGGGGGCTGGAAGGGGACAGTCCTGCCGGCAGCGGGCGGAGGCGGGAACAGGACAGTCCTGCCGGCAGCGGGGGGAGGCGGGAAGGGGACAGTCCTGCCGGCAGCGGGCGGAGGCGGGAAGGGTACAGTCCTGCCGGCAGCGGGCGGAGGCGGGAAGGGGACAGTCCTGCCGGCAGCGGGCGGAGGCGGGAAGGCGACAGTCCTGCTGGCAGCGGGCGAGGGGCGGGAAGGGGACAGTCCTGCCGGCAGCGGGCCGAGGCGGGAAAAGGACAGTCCTGCCGGCAGCGGGCGGAGGCGGGAAGGGGACAGTCCTGCCGGCAGCGGGCGGAGGCGGGAAGGGGACCGTCCTGCCGGCAGCGGGCGGAGGCGGGAAGGGGACAGTCCTGCTGGCAGCGGGCGGAGGCGGGAAGGGGACAGTCCTGCCGGCAGCGGGCGGAGGCGGGAAGGGGACAGTCTTGCCGGCAGCGGGCGGAGGCGGGAAGGGGACAGTCCTGCGGGCAGCAGACGGAGGCGGGAAGGGGACAGTCCTGCCGGCAGCGGGCGGAGGCGGGAAGGGGACAGTCCTGCCGGCAGCGGGCGAGGGCGGGAAGGGGACAGTCCTGCCGGCAGCGGGCGAAGGCGGGAAGGGGACAGTCCTGCCGGCAGCGGGCGGAGGCGGGAACGGGACAGTCCTGCCGGCTGCGGGCGGAGGCGGGAAGGGGACAGTCCTACCGGCAGCGGGCGGAGGCGGGAAGGGGACAGTCCTGCCGGTAGCGGGCGGAGGCGGGAAGGGGACAGCCCTGCCGGCAACGGGTGGAGGCGGGAAGGGGACAGTCCTGCCGGCAGCGGGTGGAGGCGGGAATGGGGCGGTTTTGCCGGCAGCGGGCGGAGGCGGGAAGGGGACAGTCTTGCCGGCAGCGGGCGGAGGCGGGAAGGGGACAGACCTGCCGGCAGCGGGCGGAGGCGGGAAGGGGACAGTCCTGCGGGCAGCGGACGGAGGCGGGAAGGGGACAGTCCTGCCGGCAACGGGCGGAGGCGGGAAGGAGACAGTCCTGCCGGCAGCGGGCGGAGGCGGGAAAAGGACAGTCCTGCCGGCAGCGGCCGGAGGCGGGAAGGGGACAGTCCTGCCGGCAGCGGGCGGAGGCTGGAAGGGGACAGTCCTGCCGGCAGCGGGCGGAGGCGGGAAGGGGACGGTCCTGCCGGCAGCGGGCGGAGGCGGGAAGGGGCAGTCCTGCCGGCAGCGGGCGGAGGCGGGAAGGGGACAGTCCTGCCGGTAGCGGGCGGAGGCGGGAAGGGGACGGTCCTGCCGGCAGCGGGCGGAGGCGGGAAGGGGACAGTCCTGCCGGCAGCGGGCGGAGGCGGGAAGGGGACAGTCCTGCCGGCAGCGGGCGGAGGCGGGAAGGGGACAGTCCTGCCGGCAGCGGGCGGAGGCCGGAAAGAGACAGTCCTGCCGGCAGCGGGCGAAGGGGGAAGGGGACAGTCCTGCCGGCAGCGGGCGGAGGCGGGAAGGGAACAGTCCTGCCGGCAGCGGGCGGAGGCGGGAAGGGGACAGTCCTGCGGGCAGCGGGCGGAGGCGGGAAGGGGACAGTCCTGCCGGCAGCGGGCGGAGGCGGGAACGGGACAGTCCTGCCGGCTGCGGGCGGAGGCGGGAAGGGGACAGTCCTGCCGGCAGCGGGCGGAGGCTGGAAGGGGACAGTCCTGCCGGCAGCGGGCGGAGGCGGGAAGGGGACAGTCCTGTCGGTAGCGGGCGGAGGCGGGAAGGGGACGGTCCTGCCGGCAGCGGGCGGAGGCGGGAAGGGGACAGTCCTGCCGGCAGCGGGCGGAGGCGGGAAGGGGACAGTCCTGCCGGCAGCGGGCGGAGGCGGGAAGGGGACAGTCCTGCCGGTAGCGGGCGGAGGCGGGAAGGGGACGGTCCTGCCGGCAGCGGGCGGAGGCGGGAAGGGGACAGTCCTGCCGGCAGCGGGCGGAGGCGGGAAGGGGACAGTCCTGCCGGCAGCCGGCGGAGGCGGGAAGGGGACAGTCCTGCCGGCAGCGGGCGAGGGACTTGGGATATGAGCGTTCGGATAGCGAGGATTAGTATACGTTGTGTGGCCCCTGTGCATTGGCCGTGACAAATGTTCTACATCGTCCAACAAAGTTATGAGACCGCTATTGTGAAGACAATATAACAAGCATTGCTCTAATTACATCGTAGTAACGTCATGTAAAAATCTATGATGTTGCCCGAAACCAAAATTGGGGGTTGACCGTAACTGGTAGCTGACAAGGATCAGATACGGCCAACACTGCAAAAAAGGCTTTGATGAATCAACATTGTCGCTCTTAGATGTGTCAACACTATCGCATGTGTCAACACTATCGCTGGGTGCTTATCACCTTATCCCGCGCATAATATCGCTTTCGGGTGCTTATCCCGCATGGTGACCATGTCTGCGGCGGGCTACCTTGCTTGGTGCCGACAGTAATAATGTTTCTCCTAACGCCTTATCGCCCGAACCGTCATCAAAGCAAACAAATCTCGTACTGTCTCGCGTCCACAACTTCTGCGTCGATCTTTAACGTCAGGCGGCTGCTCAGTTATTTGGCGCATGTTTGTCGCTTACAAATTAAAATTATGATTTTAACATATATGATAATTAAAATTGTTTATGTACGTCGGCTTTTAAAGTCACGCTTCCGGTACTATATTGGTACAGATTGCACATCTAGACATTGTTGTTGTTCCAACTGAGATACATATGCGCGATATACACATTTTTGTCATCGTGCTTTAGCCGCAATTAATAATTGCACCGAAAGTGTTTAAATATCCTTAACATTTATGTCCCGTTATTCAGTAGCTCCCGGTCTCAATTTATGTCAATGCAATTATCGATGTTATTTCTGCCCAATGTCTACCTTCTGCCTGCTACTTTTTGACGTATTAAAAACAAAATACTGTCATACTGTTAGTTCTTTCGCTTATTACTACCAGGGCAAGACGACGGCTAGTAGTGCTAAAAATTGAAGTAGGAAATATTTCTCATGGTTTTACCGCGAATGGACAGCTCACATGACTTACCTTCCGTCATCGTCAGCGTACAGTGAGAGTTATCTTTTGCGCATAGTTATGTGATTGGCAATAATGCCAGCGTCTCTGCTTCTGGTAAAAATAATTGATAGAATATGCCCATGAGTAGAAATGCACTAAATGTTTTGTCACGTGTGAGGCTGGTGCGTGCAGGTTGATGCCTGGCTGGTATGCTGTTAGATACGCGCTGGTCGCTTACTCGTCTGGTACCAGCGCCTACTGTGAGCCATCTATCAGGGATAATTTATCGTGTGAAGTTCTCACAGCCGTAGTGGTCAGAACTTTTTTTTATTGTTTATGCTATTTATTTGTTATTGCAGATACGATCTAAAACGACCCACCCACCGACCACAGATCGACCATGGCGATATTACGGCGAGATCTTCTGGGGTTCGTCGTAACAATGCTGTTGACCTTGCAAGCAGCCAATGGACAGGTAATGTCCGTGGAGTCCGAGGCAGGCGAGGTGAAGGCCAGGGTCAAAATGTCATATGTCCATGATGTTGACATGTCTACCCTCATTACTTTACATACCCAGACCGATAACTGGCTTGAAACAACTACAGAGACAACCCCCAAACCGTCCATGACGTCGGAACACGTGACTATATCTACTTCCTGTCCATCCGAATGCCTTTGCGAGGCGACCAATGTCACGTGTCGAGGCGGATCTGTTGCGGATGTGATACGGAATTTGCCACCGGAAACAACCATTCTAAAGTACATCAACGCGTCGTTTAACGAGGCGAATGTGACGTTCAGTCACTTGTACAGACTGACGTCGCTGGAGCTGACGAACGAGGATCTGACGCTCTATGAGGACGGTGACGTCATCACACGTGGGGACATCTTCCAGGGTCTGGGTGAGCTGCGACAGTTGAGGATCCATCTCAACCTGAAGTACATCAATGAGACGGCCTTGGCTTCTCTCACAGCGCTGACCACGCTGGATCTCTCTCACACCAGATCGCTGGACAAAGGCAATATCCGAAAACTACTTTCAGCTCTACGCACTTTTAAGATAAAGCTACAAGATCTCAGTATCAGAAACTTTCAACGTCCAAACCCTCATTCGTATCCCGCCACAATTGATATTCGTAAAGATATTGTGAAACACCTGGACGGCATACCCTTGACCCACTTAGACATCGGCGGCAACGGAATCACTCGCTACAACCCGTCATTGACTCAATTTCTGCCAGGACTACAAGTATTTAACAACCTCGGAAACGAAGGTAGAAATGACCGTCCATATTGGATGTGTTCCATCATGGACATTTTCTTCCATCCATCCCTAAGAACGTTATCTATCGGCGAAAAAGATTTAGGTCTACGGGGGACGTCGAGTCGTCGGCAAGGGGGCCGACTCAATATAAATACATTGACCGATATGTTTCAGGCTAGACTGAATCCCTGTTATAACGCTACGGCTTGGAAACCATTCGCGAATATGTCTGACACACATCCTGTGTGTCAGATGGTTGCCTGTATGTGTTCCAAGTATACTATTTTCCCCTGTGAGCACGTCCCTAAAACACAGGACATCCTTGACTTCAACCGACGAGATTGCAATTCGCTAACCATTCCAATGGCACCAAAACTGGAAGAGCTTCAGCTGATTAACGAGCGTAGTATGGTATTCAGCTATTTCCCGTCCTGGGTGCCTAATTCAACGCTATGCTGGGGCAAAAAAATCTCAGTGAAATATCTGTCCATCTATTTTACTAGCTTGGGTCCTGGTTTGGCGTTCGACTTCCCTCGATTTCAGGGTCTCGAGGAAGCTTGGTACGTCAACATTCAAGGCAACAGGGCCGCTGTGCATCTGGGAGCCTTCGCCAGAGAGTTCCCAAAATTAAAACGGTTACTAGTTGGGCGAAATAAGCTGCAGTTTAAAGTCGATGAGACGGAGCCATTTCTCGGGAACCCGGCACTGCAGTCTTTGGACCTAGAGGAATGCGAGCTGACCGACCTCGATCATTTAGGATTGTCGTCGCTTTGGTACCTGGAAACGCTGAACATCAGCTGGAACAGTTTGAGGATATTTGACGTGAACATTAGTGACCTGACGGACCTCAGACTGCTGAACCTCAGCAACAATCGATTAGCCTGCCTCCCCGATCACGTCACATCGGCGTTAGACTCCGTGGCTGAACGGCATGACGTGGTGTTGGATTTACTGGGGAACTCTCTCATCTGTGGCTGCAGCTACCTGACATTCCTCAAATGGCTGACGACCACTCGTGTGACGCTTTCCAATAGAGACTTCTTGCAGTGCATCCACCCGACCCACGGCCGGGTTGATATGTCTGCCAGCATTCTTCGCGAATTGAAAGATTCCTGCGAACACTCCCATTGGCTGCTCATTGTCCTGACGGTGCTGGGGACCTGTGGTTGTTTTGCCGTTATTTCGTTGATTGTGGCCCTCTACCGGAAGCGCTGGGCCATCCGGTTTTACATCCACGCCGCTCGCCGGAGCTGGTCGCGAAAGATCCGGAAGAGGAACCACGCTGAGGAGCCCATCTTCCCCTACGACGCCTTCATCGTCTACAGCTCGGAAGACCGTCGCTGGGTCCACGACATCCTGCTGAAGACTCTGGAAGAGGTCCACCAGCTCCGAATGTGTATCCACTTCCGGGACTTCCTTCCGGGCCGGAACATCGAGGACACCATCGTGGAGAGCATCAACAAGAGCCGGAAGACCATTCTGGTCATGTCGCCCAATTTCGTGGAGAGCGAGTGGTGTCAGTTTGAGTTCCGCATGGCACGCCAGAAGATTGTCCTGGAGGGATTGGACGTGCTAATCCTGCTGATTCTAGATGAGTTTCCGACTTCCGGGATTTCGAAGACCTTAGCCCGCTTGTTGGGGCGCAAGACGTACATTCAGTGGACTGACGACGAGATGGGACAGAGACTTTTTTGGGATCAGCTAGTGACGGCCGTTAAAGACGAGTACGAGGACGACCCGGAACCATAACGACTAAAATACTAACTATGAAAAGCCTGAGGTTATGGCGAGAAAAGTGAAAATGTGTTTGGTCTAGGTTTATTTTAAAATATTGGATGAATAAAGGTATGAGTGATCAGTCATTGTGCCCGAAGGTTTCTTGACCTAATTTAGCCATGCTGTACACACAACGGGCCTAAGACAACGATCAGTTCATTTCGTTTCAGATGAAAATGCCAAAAGGTCCATTTCCCAGTGTTTTAGAGATTTAGCGGAGATTTCTCAATGATAAAAATGTATATTGAGTACTGTGGGGAAAACTACCATGGATGGTTAAAAAAAGATGACTAACGATTTTTGATGCCAAATTATCGACTTTCAGAGATAAAAATGTTCATAGCATTTGATGACGAATTGAAGGATGCTTCAAATTAAATGTGTCATACATATATGGTGTGGTATGGTATAGGAAATGGCGATTCGAAGTTGTGACATAAGAAGGCTAAACAATTCCTTATGATTATGAAATGATGAGAGGTAAATGCTTTAATAATCGCAACAATATGTGGATGCAGCGTTGATAACAAATCAACGTCGTTGATAACAAATCATCTATGTTTATATGTTTACTGTGATAAATGGCCTCTGGCAAATAGTACACAATAAATATTCATCGTAACGACTAATCGAATCTGTACAAATAAGTTACTTTCTCTCACTCAAGGGCTTTTATATTCCATTATGATACTGAATTGAAATAAATATAAAAATATATATATGTATCAATTGAGATATTGCTGTTGTGTATGAAGCGAGTTAAGTCGAACAGGCAACTACACAGCACAGACAGTATTTATAATAATAGGGCTGTACAGTTTTCGCGGGTTCTATTTCAGGTTTAAGGTTTTTTTGGGACCAACACATGCTCTTAGAACGAGTGATGATTGTTACGTCATACGACATTGAAAACCCCGCGCAGCACATTAGATCGCCTGACACTGACAGTCACGCATAAGACAATCGCATTCTGGTTTATCAACTGTCTAACCGCTCATATATTACATAAATCTAATCGGATGGTTATAATTCTGATATCCGCAGAACTTCAGAGGTTATTTGTGCATCCAAGGACAGTTTTAGCCGATCTTGTGTGTGAAGCGAGTGAAGGCAAACAACCGGAAGGTAGGCAGCACGTACAGGCTGTTGACTGGTGATGCTAGGCATTGATGCAGAGCATAGGTATCCCTGTCTCGTGGGGTCTCGATAAGATCCCGTAGGGACTGTACAACCCTTTAGCCCTAGTGGCGAGATCCTGTGGTTGATGCTAGGCATTGACATAGAGCATAAGCATCCCTGTCTCGTAGGGTCTCGATAAGATCCCGTAGTGACTGTGCAATTTTATAGGGGGTTACTCTCGGAGATGTGGCACCTCTTGACCCGTCCCATTGTCGAGATATTACGTACAGAGGTTAACGCACTCTGTTTCAATCCATCAACCAACCAACAATCCGCGTCAGGGTTGCAATTTGCACCAAACGAGTCTTGCTTTACATGTGAAATATCAATGCTGTGGGGCGACTTTAATAATATCCGTAGTTGTGAAGAGATTACTTTTTTTTACAAGAAAGGTCCGTTCTTTTATCGTTAACGGTTAGAGATTATGGCTTCGGGTTGGACCTAGGAACACACACGATCTCAGACACAAACCGTTTTCACTACGTACGTACATACGTCGTTTTACCACAGCTTTGTCTTGATGTTATCTCCGTAAAACATTTAATTTGTGTTCCATTCAACCATCATGCAGTCCCTGTATGGCAATATTACTGGAGGTCCCATCGTGCAGGTTTTCTGACCCATATACAAAGGCCTACGCGATCGCGTATTGCTCCTATGGGCGCAATATCTGATCAACAGGAGACCAAAATTGGAGCAAGCATAAACAGAGGGGTATCGATTGCTCACCCTCCCCATCCGACAACAATGCCTGCCACAGCTTCGGCAGTTTAGTTGCAAAACAAAGATAAATCTGTCAGTGTCTTGGTCAGTACAGCGTGGTCATTGTTTGTGCATGTGGGGACAGTAGTCGCGTCCCTGGAGCCTTGTTATAGGCAGTGTCGGGTTTCACTCTGCGACGCACCTGTTAATACATTATGACTGGGTTTGCCCAGTTGCCTCAGTCTTTCTTGTTTATATGTTATCTACTCATTTGTGACGTATTTTATGTGAGCGGGGTGTAACGTTATACGTGGTTGCAAGCCGCAGAAGGCACGAAGTATTCATTCGTTGTTCGGAGATCGCGAGGTGTTAGCCGAGTGGATTGTGAACAATGAAATCAAGAATATTCGAGAGCTTTCCTTTACTTTAAGCATGTCTTGTCTTCAAAATAGTCATTATTAGGAGAACCATGAATTGAGCTTCATTCATTAACTGTTAATTCGTAACAAATGAATGACAACTTTTCGGGTGGATATTAGACCACATCGCGGCCTAAATGGCGTGCACCAAAAAGGCAGAAATAATGGATACAACTGTGGCAGAGGACTTGAACACATCAGTTACAGGTGAGCCTTATTCTGAAGACGAGAACTCTGGAACGAGTGCCGTCAATGCCACAGAAACTTCACTAGCACTGGCCATATTCGTTACGATTCTCCTAGGAAATTCCCTGACGTTGGTGGCGTTCTGCAAATCCGCAGCTTACGGCAGCGGCGTTATATCTTGGTTGTTAGTCTGGCGGTGGCTGATATCCTGGTTGGGCTAACCGCCGTGGACCCACTGGTGACGACTTTCATCTCAGGCTGCCCCAGTCGGGCCTTCTACACGGTGAAGAAAACAATAGCATCCGGGCCAGTCTACGTCTCCCTGATCCACCTTCCGGCTCTGGGTCTGGATCGCTTCCTCGCCATCATGTATCCGTTCCGCTACGGGGCGCTGGTCACCACCAACCGGACCTGGCACATGGTGGCGGTGCGTGCTGGATCCTGGGATTGCCCTGGGCGGTGTCTTACCTTCTCTGGATCCCCCGCGCGCCTGACGCAGACCAATGTGGCGGGAGCGTTGTATCACGTGACTACATCATCGGCACGCAGTCGTTCTCCTTTTTCTTCGTGGCCGCCATTTTGATTGGAGCCTACCTCATGATCCTGGTGGTCGCCAGATGCCAGGCGCGGAGAACCGCCCCGGGGTGTGGACGGAAACCCGCGGTGGCAGTCTGGACGGTCGACTCACCCCGTAATTCTGGATCAATGAGTAAGCATTCGTCGCTTCAGGCGCCGAAACCAGCTTGCCCCAAGGCCTTGAGATGTGTCGTCATTGTTCTGTTGACTTATCTCGCCACCTGGCTCCTGTATGCGATGCAGAGGCTTCTCATCCACACCCACCGCATTGAACAGAGCCGCACGCAGTCAACGCTCCGCGGTTTCGCACTTATCCTGGGTTTGAGCAATTCTTGTCTAAGCGTCTTCATTTACGCCGCGTTCCAACGCGACTTCAAAGCGGCTTACAAATATATTTTAATGTGCAGGAAATCCCAAAGAGGACACCCGGAGGACGTCAGTATGTCTTAAAATATTACACAAAAAGTGTATGCTTTACCCATAGTCGCGCAATGCTCGGTTGCAACTTTGCGATGATTTCGCGAATGGTAGGTCAGCTTATTTCGCTATGAATTACGCTGAAAATTCTGTGTATTATTTTTGTTCCGCCTCCGTTTCCGCCTCCGCCTCCGCCTCCGCCTCCGCCTCGGCCCCCACCTTCGCCTCCGCATCTGCCCCCACCTCCGCCCCGCCTCCGCCTCCGCCTCCGCCTCCGCCCCACCTGCGCCTCCGCATCCGCCCCCACCTCAGTGCAATTCTTTATTTAGTCTTTATTTGCACCGCCTTGTGGTAAGATACGTTTCTGAGAGCGCAACGTTCACACTAAATGATGATACAAAAACATAGATGTTTGCATGCACTGTCGTTCATTAATTAGTAAGCCGTATTATAATCAGCTTTTTAACGCAGATCAGAACATATTGATACGTTATTGCGTTATCCTGTTAAAATCTACTTCCAATAACACTTAACGCTGAATAAAAGTGCATAGCAAGAAAAATGTCATTACACTCATACGACATCGTCCAGGTACATAAAACAATTACGTCTCTTATACTAGGCTTGGCTGGTGGGTGTGGCGCGATTGGTTGGTGTGGCTTGTCTAGTTGGCGTGGCTTGCCTAGTTGGCGTGGATTGGTTGGTGGGCGTGGCGTGGTTGGTGTGGCTTTGTTGGTGGGTGTGGCTTGGTTGGTGAGTGTGGCTGGATTGGTGGATGTGGCTTTGGTTGGTGTGTGTGTCTTAATGGTTGGTGTGGCTTGGTTGGTTGGTGGGTGTGGCTTGGTTGGTGGGTGGGTGTGACTAGGTTGGTGTGTGTGTCTTGGTTGGTGGGTGTGGTTTGGTTGTTGGGTGAACCTTGGTTGATGTGTGTGGCTTGCTTGGTCGATATAGCTAGGTTGGTGGGTGTGCCTTGGTTGGCGTGCGTGGCATGGTTGGTGTGTGTGACTTAGTTAGTGTGTGTGGCTTGCTTGGTGAATGTGTCTTAATTGGTGGGTATGGCTTGTCAAGGCGTGACTTGGTTGTGGGTATGGCTTGGTTGGTGGGCGTGGCTTGGCCAGCAATGCCTATAAAATAGGACGGCGGACATACAATGCCTTTGATATGATAGAACCTTGACCCAGATATGTTACTGAAAGAGTATGTGTCCTTCACTTCCCATCCCGCGTTTACACCCTTTAGAACATTTGCCCTGCTTGGTAGTAACAATATCAATATATGTTTCTGTTTCATCTCCGTCTAATTGCGTGACGCATTCACGCAATTGCCATTGTCCTATAATACAATGCCTTTGCTTGACTAAAAGTAACAAAGAAACCCATTAGCAGTGTATCGATATTGCTTAAATAATATATTGTTTTGTCTCAAGCCTTTGTTTCGGTGGTCCTATATTAGACGCTACACAACGAACTGCAGAAACGGTAAATGGAAACAAACTATCTTTCTTTTGGGTCGCCATTCGCCCTTCCTTATTTTCGGGAGGGAATGCTGAATGCCGAAAAGCACACAAAGCGTCGTCCATCGCTGACGCAAGAGAGCGCAGTGCATTGGTAAAGACGTCCCGTGAGATCCCTGCTGATGCCGAAAGAAACACATTCATCGCCATTCTACTGAAAGCCAAACTACTTCAATTCACGCTACATATATAAGGAACTGCGCTCAATGGATGCAACAACAGATAAGGGTTCAGGTGTATCAATAATTAATGTATCTTATAATGAATATAGCAACCGGGATTGGAGAGCCGTCAATTTGATATATGTCTCCTTAGCGGTGATCGTTTCCATTATGACTCTAGTGGGAAATGCCTTGACCTTGATCGCGTTTCGCAAGGTCAGGACTTTGCGGAAACGGCGTTATATCCTGGTCGGGAGTCTGGCGGTGACTGATCTACTGGTCGGACTGGCTCTGAGTCTCTCGCTGATCCTGCCTTATGTGCCGTGGTGTGCTACCCAGATTGAGTTTACGATGGAGTACACCTTCATTCATTGGCCAGTCTATGTCTCCCTGATCCATCTTCCGGCTCTGGGTCTGGATCGCTTCTTCGCCATCATTTATCCGCTCCGCTACGGGACGCTGATCACCACCAACAGGACCTGGATCATGGTGGCGGCGTGCTGGATCCTGGGATTGCTCTGGGCGGTGTCCTACCTTCTCTGGATCTCCGTCACGCCTAGCTCAACTGGTAGTTGCGACGGGATGCTTGCCACGCCGCTAGGGTACGTCGTCGCCACGGAAACGTTCTCCTTTTTCTTCGTGGCCGCCATTTTGATTGGCGCCTACCTCAAGATCCTCGTGGTCGCCAGACGCCAGGCTCGTAGAACCACGCCACGAATAGAACAACAACCCGCGGTCCTGATGGTGAACTCCGGGGGCCCTGAATCCAGCCCGTCTCCACCTCTCCAGAAACCGCGAGCTATCCGTCCCAAGGCCTTAAGATTTGTCGTCTTTGTCCTCGTCGCTTATCTCGTCACGTGGGTGCTCAACATGGCGGACAATTTGCTCTACTACACCGGCGTCACTGACCAAAGTGCTTCGGAAGAAACTTATTATGCATTCGCCCAGCTCCTAGGCTCTAGCAATTCATGCGTCAATACTTTTTATTTACGCCGCTTTTCAACGAGATTTTAGGGAAGCTTACAAATCTATTCTCATTTGCGAGAAGTCCTCACAAGTGGTTTGATGTCAGTATGATTCATTTAGTTACGACCCGAAAACATCAATCCGGTCTTTCTCTGGTATGGCAACAGGTTTGTATGCTACATAAGAGATTGCCCATGGAACGCCTAACTTGGTGGCATTATGGCTAAGAAAAGTTCTCGACAACCAGCACTGTTGTAAATGTTACATTATGAACTTGCTGACGTTTTGCGTGGCGTTGATTTGTGCAGTTGTGCGCTTTCATAGTTGTGATGCGAGGCATTTATCATGATAGTCGCTTTAATGGTTGTATATTCAGGATGCTTTACCCACTTTTGGTCATATGGCGTCAATGGGAGAAGGGAGGGAGAGTGGAGGCATGTCCCCGGGGGTAACCCCCTACTCTTTGCAAAGAAAGACATGGGATCTTTATCCTGCGACCACACAGACATGGCAACAGCAGGGCTCGAACATTCGATCCACGTGCCGTTAGGCTCTCAGGTGGCCAGAGCACTCAATGCGAGCGTCCTAACCCACTGAGCTACCTGGCCGGCGCATGATAGTCGCTTTAAAAGGCGATACCTGTTCCACTGTAATTACTCCGTTGTCGCTATTCTCTTTCAACTTTGGGGAGATCTGAACGCATATAGTTCTTGTTCATAATTAAAACCCAGCACTTAAGATTATGATCATAGCATTTCAAGCATGCATGTCACGTTTATTGCAACACGCTGCCATAACATCTAGCTTGTTCTAAACCTTTATCCTCATCAACGTACGCTTTAGAGATAGCGATAACAAATATATGTATGGCTGTATTTGATGAATGATGTACGTCACCCGCCATGCGGCGGGCCGCAATGTCGTCATTCGCCAGGTGGTGGGCGCAGTGGAAATGAAGTACGACACTCGCCAGGTGGCGGGCCTTAGTGTCGTCACTCGCCAGGTGGCGGGCCGCAATGTCGTCACTCGCCAGGTGGCGGGCCGCAATGTCGTCATTCGCCAGGTGGTGGGCGCAGTGGAAATGAAGTACGACACTCGCCAGGTGGCGGGCCTTAGTGTCGTCACTCGCCAGGTGGCGGGCCGCAATGTCGTCACTCGCCAGGTGGCGGACCGCAGTGCGACTGATGTACGTCATTCGATCACCAGGTGGCGGGTCGCTCTGTAGGATGACGTCAGGTCAGCCTAGCTCCAGGTTTGGCTGGACGCTTGCCTCATCATCCGGTATACTGAGCGGGCCTGCGCACTGTACTGGCAGGCTGGGCGGAAGACAATTGACCCACATTGATGTGTACTTTATCTGCTACAAAATTATCTTCACAATCGCAAACAGTACGTAAGCATAGACAATCTTCAATCACAAGAAGTTCTAATCTCCCGAGGAGTACCGCAGGGATCAATACTTGGCCCTCTTCCATTTATAATAGATATAAACGACATATCAAGAGCGAGTTCAATATTTAGTGCAATTATTTACGCTGACGATGCAACCCTTTCTAGCACACTAAGTACATTAGCGCCAAAAAGTAATGTACGCCAAAGTAGTGAAGTGTTAAACCACGAACTGTCTCTAGTAAGCAATTGGCTTAAACCAACTATTTCTAAACATTAAAAAGACCAAATTTATGTTATTTTATATGCCACAAAAGCGGGTAACGATACCAGAACTTTATATTAAAAATACTAAGCTGGAATGCGTTGACGACTTTGATTTTCTCGGATTGAGCCTACATAAACATCTGAAATGGTCCAGTCACTGTGATAAAATTGCTTTTGAAATATCTAAGGTAGTTGGAGTCATGCAGCATCTAAAATATACTCTTCCTCAACATATTCTGTTAACCATTTATAACTCGCTCATTTTCCCTCACTTGCACTACTGCATATTAGCCTGGGGATACAAAAGTGACCGGTTGAACAAAATCCAGAAAAAAAGCTATTCGCATCATCACAAAGAGTCACTATGTTGCGCACACTGAGCCATTATTTAAGCGTTTGAATCTTCTTAAAATAGTCGACATTCATGATTTACAGGCATTGAAGTTTTATTATAGGCTGCTGCATCATGATCTCCCTGTGTATTTTATTACCTTTTTCCATTTTTCCCGTATATTAGACCAACATGAGTATAACACCAGATGTAAGCGCAATATATTTATACCCAGAACCAGGCACACATTTGCAGAACATTGCATCCGCTATTACTTGACTCATTTAATAAACCGAACTTCAGAAAACATTTTAACGAAGATATTTACCCATTCAATAGCGGGCTACTCTACATATATAAAAAATAGACTTATTGACAGGTACTGTGTTGACTGTTTTAAAGTTAATTGTTATGTCTGCCGCAAAGAATTATAGAGATATTGCGTTCTATCTAATCCCCTAAACTATTATTTTTATATCATATGTTCTATTGAATTCTAACGGTGTCTATCGATAATTGTTTACCCAATTTGTCCTTATTAAAGTATTGTTCTCCGTTTTTTGGGGGGTTTTTGTTGGGGGGGGGGTTGTCTTTTTGCTTTCTTTTGAGGTGGCCACCATGCCAGCGACCAAGTCATAATGGTGGTCTCCTCGGCCAGGGATTGTATTTTGTTCGTTTTTGCTGTATGTTGTATTGTATTGTTGTTGTTTTCCTGGTCGAAATAAATGATTATTCTCTCTCTCGGTAATAATCTGGGCATTTTTCGTGACCCCCTATGCGGCAACATAGTTTTATGAATGTATAGCGACTTTATTGTTTACTCAATCTAAAAAAATATTTTTGCCGTACTTTCTTGTCAATATATTGAACGCATAAATAAAGACGTAACACAGCCCCAACATGCCTTCATTACACTCTGCCCACCTCGTAGGAATATTGATTGCATATGAGGACTTAAGCTACGTATAATGCGTAGACCGTACCGTAGTTTATTTAAATAACCCATGCCATACTTATTGCCTGTGCAAAAAACTGATATCAGGAGAAACGCGATATGTAATGTATATGTATACTAACCATACAGCCATTGGGGGACATAGTAGTTGTACCCAAACCAGTCCCAGCACCCGTACTGGTTTGCGGGTAGGGTGATCACGGCTTGGGGGTATAGCATGATGATGTTGTTGAGTTCCCCGACCTCGTTGTAACCAGTGTTTATGGCGAAACTGTCTCCGATACTCATCCTGCAGAATGATGGCCAATAAATTAATATAATTATAAATAAATCAATTGATATAATAATAAATAAAAAAATTAATATAATAATAAACAAATAAATTGGTATAATAATAAATAAATAAATAAATTGATTACTAAATAATAATAAATTTGATATGATGTCGGTATCTTATAGCCAATAAGCAGATGTGTAACGCAAGTGACATTTATTGACCAACAAGCGTGACAATACGGTCCATATATATATATATATATATATGCTCAAAATAACTTAAGACAGATATAACATTGATATCTTTAACAAAAGCGGTATGTAATATGAGGGTGGCGATGTAGGCCTGCATGGGGAAACAGAAACCGGAAGTGAGTTCCCTTTAACGGAGCACGACGGCCTTGGAGAGAGGGAACCGGAAGTGGTTTCCTCTATCTCATTATGTTTGAGCTTTATCTTCGTCGTATGATTCTTTAATGCACGCATAAGCTGAGCCCGTTAAATGGCTTTGACATAGTTTTTTTATTATTTAAGAAATTCATATCTTTTAACCTAGTTTTCATATTCTATGGCTATGCTTTAAACCAATCGTCGTTCTTAAGGTGATGATCATTATATTTGTATCACTTACCTGCCTTGTAAACATCCGTGAAACACAACGTGGAGCTTGCAAACTACAAGATAACATCACGGGGCTTAACCATATGGCAAAACCAAAGAAGGATGTAACCAACGTTCATCTCTAACTTCAATCCAATCGATTTGGAAGGTAATTTAACGGATTTGCTTAAAACAGCAACATTGCAGAACCGCAAAAGATGATATCGCGAACATCGAGAAATTGACGGTGTGCTGTAACGCGGTAAATACGGAAAGGGTTTTCGCGTTGAACCAGGAATTGTACGGATAACGATCCCAAAAACTTCCCGATACCCTGGTGCTCTTGCTCAATCATTTGTACCCCCTTTCGTTCAATATTTTAGAATCAGTAACCGCCACTTTCCTATATTAATACTAACCCTCCATACTGAGACAGGCAGTCGGTACATAAGCGTAGCCAATGGTGTCCATGCTCCAATACACAGGAATAGAACTTGTGAAGAACGGATTCTGGTCGAACTCATAAAACTTGAGAGGCGAAAAGGGTTAACTGTAATCTTGATATTAATAACAACAATAATATAGCAATGGATAAAATGATATTGCACGTCTTGGGCATTGCCACGATATTGAACAGTTGATGTCGCGATTTACTGGGAAAACATCTTGATTGATTTATCACTTTTTAACCTTGTCAACATTTGGACCAATTGAAGACAAACATTGCTAAAGGTTAAACGCTTTGGCCAAATTTTGCCCCTTCGTCAAAATTTGATCTCATCCCACTTGCACTTAGTTAAGAACGCCCCTGAGAGCTCAAAGCGGTGCACCATTAAACTCGCACTAAGAAGAGATAGCTGTCATTTTGAAGGTACGTGGGCTACAGATTGAACATACACGGGATAAAAAATGAATTCATTACAGGTATACGCTGCGGTTTTTCAGATGAACCTTCTCCAAAAAAAGCAACCTTATATCTGCTTGAGTCATTCCCAAAAGAATCCATTTTTTCGTCATATATAATAATCCATATATCATGTTGTTATTCTTACTTCAAATTATGAATATATGTTTTAGCTGAGTGTGCAACGCGATCCCAAACTACTGCATGGCGCGGGATACTGTTGCTTTGTTCGCTGAAGATGGCTCGCTAACATTTTGTATCCCATAGCAATACATTCCCCAAATATATGCGTCTTCGTCAATGTAATTCTTGACCTATGATTGTTTTGACCATAACTTCAGTGTTCAGCGTTACCTGTCCACCCAGCGCTACGGAACCAGACGGTTGCTGCAATAGTAGACATTCCGACGATAAATATACAAATTATGTTGCGTCTACGCCAACGTCATCAAACTATTTAATTTCCAAACTGATTTGCTCTGCTAACACTGGAGATAGTACACAGTATTTCTTACAGTAAGCTTACAAGCGCCATCTTAGATTTGTTACCTTTTAGAATCAAGACTAAAAGTAGCTCAAAATTATTATGAATATATGTTTTAAATCTCGTTGATTCTGTAAAACAACAATTTTAGCATGAAACTGCGCGGACTATTGTATCGCACGCGGACGTCCTGGCGAGTCGCTGTCGACATCACACAAAATACCGAACAGAGAACAGGCGCGCAGGGATATAAAGCCGGCCACCAACTTCTGCTCCGGTGAACACATTTGCTTCTCTCCGGATGGCCCACAGGCTTTCAGGATTTAAATTCAAGACAGAATATACTTATTTGACACAGAGAAGAGGTTGGTAATACAAAAAAGTACAGAAAATATTACTTTAACAAGATCAAACACTGGTCATGTCTACACTGACCGTCAGTCCCCCATATATGTGATCTAGAAGGGCAAAGGCCGCGTTGTATCCACAGTTGTTAATGTATTCTGGGGGGCTGGACTCGTCACACGGGCCGCCGTAGTTGTCAGTCGGCTGCCACATAGCACAAGTGCAAAGAGAATTATCTATAGCCACACGTCATGGGGCTAGGCGGGGTCGGACGATAATACAAGCAATTATTATATCTTTAGTTTAAATAGAGGACTCTGCAGGTAGCACATGTCACAACAATGGGAATGATTAAAGTAGATATGAACCATGTTTCCAGATAAGACATGTCACAACAATGGGAAAGATTAAAGTAGATATGAACCATGTTTCCAGAGAAGACATGTCACAACAATGGGAAGGATTAAAGTAGACATGAACCATGTTTCCAGAGAAGACATGTCACAACAATGGGAAGGATTAAAGTAGATATGAACCATGTTTCCAGATAAGACATGTCATAACAATGGGAAAGATTAAAGTAGATATGAACCATGTTTCCAGAGAAGACATGTCACAACAATGGGAAGGATTAAAGTAGACATAAACCATGTTTCCAGAGAAGACATGTCACAACAATGGGGAGGATTCAAGTAGATATGAGCCATGTTTCCAGATAAGACATGTCACAACAATGGGAAAGATTAAAGTAGATATGAACCATGCTTCCAGAGAAGACATGTCACAACACAGGGAAGGATTAAAGTAGACATGAACCATGTTTCCAGAGAAGACATGTCACAACAATGGGAAGGAATAAAGTAGATGTAAACTATGTTTCCAGAGAAGACATGCCACAACAATGGGAAGGATTAAAGTAGATATGAACCATGTTTCCGGAGAAGACATGTCACAACAATGAGAAGGATTCAAGTAGATATGAACCATGTTTCCAGAGAAGACATGTCAAAACAAAGGGAAGGAATAAAGTAGATATGAACCATGTTTCCAGAGAAGACATGTCACAACAATGGGAAGGATTAAAGTAGATACGAACCATGTTTCCAGAGAAGACATGTCACCACAATGGGAAGGATTAAAGTAGATATGAACCATGTTTCCAGAGAAGACATGTCACAACAATGGGAAGGATTAAAGTAGATATGAACCATGTTTTCAGAGAAGACATGTCACAATAATGGGAAGGATTAAAGTAGACATGGACCATGTTTCCAGAGAAGACATGTCACAACAATGGGAAAGATTAAAGTAGACATGGACCATGTTTCCAGAGAAGACATGTCGCAAAAATAGGGAGGATTAAAGTAGATATGAACCATGTTTCCCGAGAAGACATGTCACAACAATGGGAGGGTTTTAAGTAGATATGAACCATGTTTCCAGAGATGACATATCACAACAATGGGAAAGATTAAAGTAGATATGAACCATGTTTCCAGAGAAGACATGTCACAACAATGGGAAAGATTAAAGTAGATATGAACCATGTTTCCAGAGAATACATGTGACAACAATGGGGAGGATTAAAGTAGATATAAACCATGTTTCCAGAGAAGACATGTCACAACAATGGGAAGGATTAAAGTAGATATGAACCATGTTTCCCGAGAAGACATGTCACAACAATGGGAGGGATTAAAGTGGATATGAACCATGTTTCCAGAGAAGACATGTCACAACATCGGGAAGGATTAAAGTAGAGATAAACCATGTTTCCAGAGAAGACATGTCACAACAATGGGAAGGATTAAAACAGACATGAACCATGTTTCCAGAGAAGACATGTCACAACAATGGGAAGGATTAAAGTAGATATGAACCATGTTTCCAGAGGAGACATGTCACAACAATGGGAAGGATTAAAGTAGACATAAACCATGTTTCCAGAGAAGACATGTCACAACAATGGGGAGGATTCAAGTAGATATGAGCCATGTTTCCAGATAAGACATGTCACAACAATGGGAAAGATTAAAGTAGATATGAACCATGCTTCCAGAGAAGACATGTCACAACACAGGGAAGGATTAAAGTAGACATGAACCATGTTTCCAGAGAAGACATGTCACAACAATGGGAAGGAATAAAGTAGATGTAAACTATGTTTCCAGAGAAGACATGCCACAACAATGGGAAGGATTAAAGTAGATATGAACCATGTTTCCGGAGAAGACATGTCACAACAATGAGAAGGATTCAAGTAGATATGAACCATGTTTCCAGAGAAGACATGTCAAAACAAAGGGAAGGAATAAAGTAGATATGAACCATGTTTCCAGAGAAGACATGTCACAACAATGGGAAGGATTAAAGTAGATACGAACCATGTTTCCAGAGAAGACATGTCACCACAATGGGAAGGATTAAAGTAGATATGAACCATGTTTCCAGAGAAGACATGTCACAACAATGGGAAGGATTAAAGTAGATATGAACCATGTTTTCAGAGAAGACATGTCACAATAATGGGAAGGATTAAAGTAGACATGGACCATGTTTCCAGAGAAGACATGTCACAACAATGGGAAAGATTAAAGTAGACATGGACCATGTTTCCAGAGAAGACATGTCGCAAAAATAGGGAGGATTAAAGTAGATATGAACCATGTTTCCCGAGAAGACATGTCACAACAATGGGAGGGTTTTAAGTAGATATGAACCATGTTTCCAGAGATGACATATCACAACAATGGGAAAGATTAAAGTAGATATGAACCATGTTTCCAGAGAAGACATGTCACAACAATGGGAAAGATTAAAGTAGATATGAACCATGTTTCCAGAGAATACATGTGACAACAATGGGGAGGATTAAAGTAGATATAAACCATGTTTCCAGAGAAGACATGTCACAACAATGGGAAGGATTAAAGTAGATATGAACCATGTTTCCCGAGAAGACATGTCACAACAATGGGAGGGATTAAAGTGGATATGAACCATGTTTCCAGAGAAGACATGTCACAACATCGGGAAGGATTAAAGTAGAGATAAACCATGTTTCCAGAGAAGACATGTCACAACAATGGGAAGGATTAAAACAGACATGAAGCATGTTTCCTGAGAAGACATGTCACAACAATGGGAAAGATTAAAGTAGACATGAACCATGTTTCCAGAGAAGACATGTCACAACAATGGGAAAGATTAAAGTAGATATGAACCATGTTTCCAGAGGAGACATGTCACAACAATGGGAAGGATTAAAGTAGATATGAACCATGTTTTCAGAGAAGACATGTCACAACAATGGGAAGGATTGAAGTAGATATGAACCATGTTTCCAGAGAAGACATGTCACAACAATGGGAAGGATTAAAGTAGATATGAACCATGTTTCCAGATAAGACATGTCATAACAATGGGAAAGATTAAAGTAGATATGAACCATGTTTCCAGCGAAGACATGTCACAACAATGGGAAGGCTTAAAGTAGACATAAACCATGTTTCCAGAGAAGACATGTCACAACAATGGGGACGATTCAAGTAGATATGAGCCATGTTTCCAGATAAGACATGTCACAACAATGGGAAAGATTAAAGTAGATATGAACCATGCTTCCAGAGAAGACATGTCACAACACAGGGAATGATTAAAGTAGACATGAACCATGTTTCCAGAGAAGACATGTCACAACAATGGGAAGGAATAAAGTAGATGTAAACTATGTTTCCAGAGAAGACATGCCACAACAATGAGAAGGATTCAAGTAGATATGAACCATGTTTCCAGAGAAGACATGTCACAATAATGGGAAGGAATAAAGTAGATATGAACCATGTTTCCAGAGAAGACATGTCACAACAATGGGAAGGATTAAAGTAGATACGAACCATGTTTCCAGAGAAGACATGTCACCACAATGGGAAGGATTAAAGTAGATATGAACCATGTTTCCAGAGAAGACATGTCACAACAATGGGAAGGATTAAAGTAGATATGAACCATGTTTTCAGAGAAGACATGTCACAATAATGGGAAGGATTAAAGTAGACATGGACCATGTTTCCAGAGAAGACATGTCACAACAATGGGAAAGATTAAAGTAGACATGGACCATGTTTCCAGAGAAGACATGTCGCAAAAATAGGGAGGATTAAAGTTGATATGAACCATGTTTCCAGAGAAGACATGTCACAACAATGGGAGGGTTTTAAGTAGATATGAACCATGTTTCCAGAGAAGGCATATCACAACAATGGGAAGGATTCAAGTAGATATGAACCATGTTTCCAGAGAAGACATGTCACAACAATGGGAAAGATTAAAGTAGATATGAACCATGTTTCCAGAGAAGACATGTCACAACAATGGGGAGGATTAAAGTAGATATAAACCATGTTTCCAGAGAAGACATGTCACAACAATGGGAAGGATTAAAGTAGATATGAACCATGTTTCCCGAGAAGACATGTCACAACAATGGGAGGGATTAAAGTGGATATGAACCATGTTTCCAGAGAAGACATGTCACAACATCGGGAAGGATTAAAGTAGAGATAAACCATGTTTCCAGAGAAGACATGTCACAACAATGGGAAGGATTAAAACAGACATGAAGCATGTTTCCTGAGAAGACATGTCACAACAATGGGAAAGATTAAAGTAGACATGAACCATGTTTCCAGAGAAGACATGTCACAACAATGGGGAGGATTAAAGTAGATATGAGCCATGTTTCCAGAGAAGACATGTCACAACAATGGGAAGGATTAAAGTAGATATGAACCATGTTTTCAGAGAAGACATGTCACAACAATGGAAAGGATTAAAGTAGATATGAACCATGTTTCCAGAGAAGACATGTCACAACAATGGGAAAGATTAAAGTAGACATCAACAATGTTTTCAGAGAAGACATGTCACAACAATGGGGAGGATTAAAGTAGATATGAACCATGTTTTCAGAGAAGACATGTCACAACAATGGAAAGGATTAAAGTAGATATGAACCATGTTTCCAGAGAAGACATGTCACAACAATGGGAAAGATTAAAGTAGACATCAACAATGTTTCCAGAGAAGACATGTCACAACAATGGGGAGGATTAAAGTAGATATGAACCATGTTTCCAGAGAAGACATGTCACAACAATGGGAAGGATTAAAGTAGATATGAACCGTGTTTTCAGAGAAGACATGTCACAACAATGGGAAGGATTGAAGTAGATATGAACCATGTTTCCAGAGAAGACATGTCACAACAATGGGAAGGATTATAGTAGACATGGACCATGTTTTCAGAGAAGACATGTCACAACAATGGGAAGGATTAAAGTAAACATGAACCATGGTTCCAGACACATTTGGCCCAGCAGCTAAAGCACTCGACAATAGGCGAACACGATACCTATTGGGCCGCGGCATGACATAGGTAATGGCTTAGACATACTCACAAAGCCATGCTCTGCGACCATGTCGAAAACGGTCTGTGTGTCAGTGAAATAATTAGCATAATATTGTTGAATCTTCGGCCCGTTTCCTGAATAAATATAAGGATGAATTCAGGCTCGCTGCAAATGCATGTGTTAAGTGGCTAAATCACATAATAAACCACGTGAAATACAAAACCAAGATAAAGTAATCATTGCAGAAATTATAATATACGCCATACTAGGCTGCCCCATATGTATCGGAACAACGCTGAATTGATGCTTTACATTGTCAAATTTGTCTCCAGAATGTGTTTCACGATAGGAGAGCCGTATGGCGAACCATTTGCATCATAATGCTTCATAATATATCTAACTGAATCTCTGGCTGTAAGGGTAGAATCCCGGTTTTGAACCCAGAACATGGTAATAAACGCATTACATCGAGAAAACTACGTTACGAGGCTAAAAAAACTGTTTCAGAACAATTATGATACACATAACTTTTCATTGACCTACTTTAAAATGTGGGCAGATCTAACTGGTTCATTACGGTTGTTATTTACAACGAGGAAAACCAGCCGTGAATGGAGCTTTAAACTTAAAATATATTTACATATACATAGAATTGTCATTATAGTCTAGTCTAACCTGGATCAATCTGTGAGTCTAACGTCCCCGCAAAGATGTAGATTTTGTCGGAGTTGATGCTACTGGTGTCGTCAATGTCACCGATGTCGACGAATGATGCCGTCGTCGAAACAAGCGATCCGACGTCGACAGTGCTGGCGTCCTCCAAGACGGTTTCGGCCTTGACCCTGGTACCCTGGGCAGCGTAGTACGCCACTGTATCATATATATATAGGAACTAAAATATTTGTCTTTCGGGGCACATTGCCATTGACGCTAAATTGGGCCACAAAATCCCCGGCACAACGAAATAGGGCTGGATTAAGTATTGAGTCTTATAATAACAGTGCTTTCCTCACCTCCAGCCAGCACACCGTTCTGTCGACTGTCTCATTCAGTCCTATAATAACAGTGCTTTTCTCACCTCCAGCCAGCACACCGTTCTGTCGACTGTCTCATTGAGTCCTATAATAACAGTACTTTCCTCACCTCCAGCCAGCACACCGTTCTGTCGACTGTCTCATTGAGTCCTATAATAACAGTACTTTCCTCACCTCCAGCCAGCACAAGTTCTTTCGACTGTCTCATTGAGTCCTATAATAACAGTGCTTTCCTCACCTCCAGCCAGCAGACCGTTCTTTTGACTCTCCCATTGAGTCCTATAATAACAGTGCTTTGCTCACCTCCAGCCAGCACACCGTTCTGTCGACTGTCTCATTGAGTTCTATAATAACAGTGCTTCCCTCACCTCCATCTATCAGGCCGACTCCCATGATCTCGGCCGAATATGCCACGTGCAGCTGGGTGGCCATGCAGGCCCCGGATGAGAACCCGGAAACTGACCACTTGCTCAGATCTACATTGTAGCTGCCTGGAAAAGACAAAACAAATCACGTATTCAAACTGACCAGTGGGTGCCATGCATAGTAGGGGGACCAATGCATAGTATACACGTAACTAACTGTTCAAGAAATGGTCATTTCGGAAATGGGCGTGTCACATAGTAAAACAAGTCCGTAAGTAAGTAAGTAACTATAGCTCCAATATTAACGACGAGAGAAGCGAAAACAGATTTGTTTTCCAAAAAACGCTGTGACCTTGACTTTTTCCCTACATAATTATGTCAATGACGAACTTGACCGAGCTACTGTGCATAGCATATCGTTTTCCAGATATACCAGTTTATATTACAACCTGTAGTCTGCGAAGAGCAATCGCGTAACAAACAAGTTTACAAACTGAACATAGCAACATACTGATACGACTAAGACATATGTCAGTTATAATACGTTACCAAGATCTCTGGCCAGAACTGTTCCACAGAGTAGAAGGATGTATCCAATTCTCATTATGACAGCAGCACCTTTGGGCGACCACTGTGTGTTGTTGTTGGCGCCTCTGTCTACACCCAAGACAATAAGTTGTACATACATATTGACTCGAACGGTTGCAAGATACGGAAGATAGCACGTGGCAACCTGGACAAGGATAAGACAATGATTTGGTTGTTGAGTTCGATACAACAAATCAAGACGTATTGTATTTGTTGAAATAAAAGAAATAAATTATCCTGGTATTGTACATCAGAATATGACTGTGTTGTCTCCAACTTGCCGCAAGTTTGATTAATTTCCGCAAAATTGTTAAATTTGGAATGTGTTTCTGGTTTTCACTCCAACGTTTATCAATGAAACAGGGCATTTTCCCATGTAAACTTATTCGTCATATCAATTAGTTAAAACGACCTGGTCATTATAAGAATGTTGGGTGGTGTGTGTTGGGGCCGGGGGGGGGGGGGGTTAAGGCGCTTGTCGCCTAATATAATGAATGAACTTCTGTTTTAGGCCGCTTGTGGAGACCAGAAGAGTTAAACTGAACGTACAGGGACGATGAAATAAAACAAGGGGCTCGGAATCGAACCCCGGGACCTAATTATCTGCAGTCTGGTGAGCTAACCACTACACCAGGGAGGCGCATATGACCTGTTTATCTGCAGTCTGGTGAGCTACCCACTACACCAGGGAGGCCCACAGGACCTGTTGATCTGCGGTCTGGTGAGCTAACCACTACACCAGGGAGGCCCACAGGACCTGTTGATCTGCGGTCTGGTGAGCTAACCACTACACCAGGGAGGCCCACAGGACCTGTTGATCTGCAGTCTGGTGAGCTACCCACTACACCAGGGAGGCCCACAGGACCTGTTGATCTGCAGTCTGGTGAGCTAACCACTACACCACTGAGACCCACATGACCTGTTGATCTGCAGTCTGGTGAGCTACCCACTACACCAGGGAGGCCCACATGACCTGTTGATCTGCAGTCTGGTGAGCTACCCACTACACCAGGGAGGCCCACAGGACCTGTTGATCTGCCGTCTGGTGAGCTAACCACTACACCAGGGAGACCTTCAGGACCTGTTGATCTGCAGTCTGGTGAGCTAACCACTACACCAGGGAGGCCCACATGACCTGTTGATCTGCAGTCTGGTGAGCTAACCACTACACCAGGGAGGCCCACAGGACCTGTTGAGCTGCAGTCTGGTGAGCTAACCACTACACCAGGCAGGCCCACATGACCTGTTGATCTGCAGTCTGGTGAGCTAAAGACTACACCAGGGAGGCCTCCAGGACCTGTTGATCTGCAGTCTGGTGAGCTAACCACTACACCAGGGAGGCCCACATGACCTGTTGATCTGCAGTCTGGTGAGCTAACCACTACACCAGGGACGCCCCCAGGACCTGTTGATCTGCAGTCTGGTGAGCTAACCATTACACCAGGGAGGCCCACAGGACCTGTTGATCTGCAGTCTGGTGAGCTACCCACTACACCAGGGAGGCCCACATGACCTGTTGATCTGCAGTCTGGTGAGCTACCCACTACACCAGGGAGGCCCACAGGACCTGTTGATCTGCAGTCTGGTGAGCTACCCACTACAACAGGGAGGCCCACAGGACCTGTTGATCTGCGGTCTGGTGAGCTAACCACTACACCAGGGAGACCTTCAGGACCTGTTGATCTGCAGTCTGGTGAGCTAACCACTACACCAGGGAGGCCCACAGGACCTGTTGAGCTGCAGTCTGGTGAGCTAACCACTACACCAGGCAGGCCCACATGACCTGTTGATCTGCAGTCTGGTGAGCTAACCACTACACCAGGGAGGCCTCCAGGACCTGTTGATCTGCAGTCTGGTGAGCTAACCACTACACCAGGGATGCCCACATGACCTGTTGATCTGCAGTCTGGTGAGCTAACCACTACACCAGGGAGGCCCCCAGGACCTGTTGATCTGCAGTCTGGTGAGCTAACCATTACACCAGGGAGGCCCACAGGACCTGTTGATCTGCAGTCTGGTGAGCTACCCACTACACCAGGGAGGCCCCCAGGACCTGTTGATCTGCAGTCTGGTGAGCTACCCACTACACCAGGGAGGCCCCCAGGACCTGTTGATCTGCAGTCTGGTGAGCTAACCATTACACCAGGGAGGCCCACAGGACCTGTTGATCTGCAGTCTGGTGAGCTACCCACTACACCAGGGAGGCCCCCAGGACCTGTTGATCTGCAGTCTGGTGAGCTACCCACTACACCAGGGAGGCCCACAGGACCTGTTGATCTGCAGTCTGGTGAGCTAACCACTACAACAGGGAGGCCCATAGGACCTGTTGATCTGCAGTCTGGTGAGCTAACCACTACACCAGGGAGACCTTCAGGACCTGTTGATCTGCAGTCTGGTGAGCTAACCACTACACCAGGGAGGCCCCCAGGACCTGTTGATCTGCAGTCTGGTGAGCTAACCATTACACCAGGGAGGCCCACAGGACCTGTTGATCTGCAGTCTGGTGAGCTACCCACTACACCAGGGAGGCCCCCAGGACCTGTTGATCTGCAGTCTGGTGAGCTACCCACTACACCAGGGAGGCCCACAGGACCTGTTGATCTGCAGTCTGGTGAGCTAACCACTACAACAGGGAGGCCCATAGGACCTGTTGATCTGCAGTCTGGTGAGCTAACCACTACACCAGGGAGACCTTCAGGACCTGTTGATCTGCAGTCTGGTGAGCTAACCACTACACCAGGGAGGCCCACATGACCTGTTGATCTGCAGTCTGGTGAGCTAACCACTACACCAGGGAGGCCCACAGGACCTGTTGAGCTGCAGTCTGGTGAGCTAACCACTACACCAGGCAGGCCCACATGACCTGTTGATCTGCAGTCTGGTGAGCTAACCACTACACCAGGGAGGCCTCCAGGACCTGTTGATCTGCAGTCTGGTGAGCTAACCACTACACCAGGGAGGCCCACATGACCTGTTGATCTGCAGTCTGGTGAGCTAACCACTACACCAGGGAGGCCCCCAGGACCTGCTGATCTGCAGTCTGGTGAGCTATAACCACTACATCGAGTATATTTCCGAGGCAAACCGATCACGCATCGGTATACCTCCAAGTATATGCTTTTCACCCGGGTCGGGTGCGTGTATCCCGTTCAAAACAGCATCTGACATTCGGGAGAAGATGGCGGCTGATTAAAATTACAGTCTATGCTGGCTCCATTGCCCCTAAATGCACCGGACTGGTGTGAACAGTTTATTGACATTCGGGGTAGTCCGGAAGGAGTTGAGTGTACCGGGCGGAATACCCGTCCCGGTCCAAAGAAACGCAACCAGTTTTCACAGAAGACAAGAGAAAGTGGAGGAAAATACTTTTCTATGTACATTTTTTCAAATCTCTCGAACAGGAACGCTGGGTTCGAGAAATGTGACGTCGAGGGGGAATACAAAGTGCATGTGATTTCACATTGATAATGATTTAAATCCCACGCATTACGTTTGATTCCAGCAAAACGTATACGTTCGCCACGGTGAAATCCTCAAAACACGAAGCATACGCGATTAACGTCAGGAAGCTATAGGTGTTATTGCTCGCCGGCCGACGAACATTTTGCTATTATCTCGTCGGTCCTAGCCGAGAGCCATGTGTTCGTTTTCACACGGCGTCTGTGTTGTATCAGTTCATGAACTAAAAAAGACTCGTTAATATAGTTAACTATAACTAAGTTTTATCTTGATCGTCTTATCTATTTCTAATGTGTCTTTGTTACATTGTATACTGTATGGGTTACATTGAATAGTGTATGGGTTACATTGAATAGTGTATGGGTTGCATTGCATACTGTATGGGTTACGTTGTATAGTGTATGGGTTACATTGCATACTGTATGGGTTACATTGTATAGTGTATGGGTTACATTGCATACTGTATGGGTTACATTGTATAGTGCATGGGTTACATTGCATACTGTATGGGTTACATTGTATAGTGTATGGGTTACGTCGCATACTGTATGGGTTACGTTGTATAGTGTATGGGTTACATTGCATACTGTATGGGTTACATTGTATAGTGTATGGGTTACATTGTATAGTGTATGGTTTACATTGCATACTGTATGGGTTACATTGTATAGTGTATGGGTTACATTGTATAGTGTATGGGTTACATTGTATAGTGTATGGGTTACATTGTATAGTGTATGGTTTACATTGCATACTGTATGGGTTACATTGTATAGTGTATGGGTTACATTGCATACTGTATGGGTTACATTGTATTGTGTATGGGTTACATTGCATACTGTATGGGTTACATTGTATAGTGCATGGGTTACATTGCATACTGTATGGGTTACATTGTATAGTGTATGGGTTACATTGTATAGTGTATGGGTTACATTGCATACTGTACGGGTTACATTGCATAGTGTATGGGTTACATTGTATAGTGTATGGGTTACATTGAATAGTGTATGGGTTACATTGCATACTGTATGGGTTACATTGCATACTGTATGGGTTACATTGCATACTGTATGGGTTACATTGCATACTGTATGAGTTACATTGTATAGTGTATGGGTTACATTGCATACTGCATGGGTTATATTGTACAGTGTATGGGTTACATTGTATAGTGTATGGGTTACATTGCATACTGTATGGGTTACATTGTATAGTGTATGGGTTACATTGCATACTGTATGGGTTACATTGCATGGTGTATGGGTAACATTGTATAGTGTATGGGTTACATTGCATAGTGTATGGGTTACATTGCATACTGTATGGGTTACATTGCATACTGTATGGGTTACATTGCATACTGTATGAGTTACATTGCATACTGTGTGGGTTACATTGTATAGTGTATGGGTTACATTGTATAGTGTATGGGTTACATTGTATAGTGTTTGGGTTATATTGCATACTGTATGGGTTATATTGTACAGTGTACGGGTTACATTGTATAGTGTATGGGCTACATTGCATACTGTATGGGTTACATTGTATAGTGTATGGGTTACATTGCATACTGTATGGGTTACATTGAATAGTGTATGGGTTGCATTGCATACTGTATGGGTTACATTGTATAGTGTAAGGGTTACATTGCATACTGTATGGGTTACATTGCATACTGTATGGGTTACATTGTATACTGTATGGGTTACATTGCGTACTGTATGGGTTGCATTGTATAGTGTATGGGTTACATTGCATACTGTACGGGTTACATTGTATAGTGTATGGGTTACATTGTATAGTGTATGGGTTACATTGCATACTGTGTGGGTTACATTGAATAATGTATGGGTTACATTGTATAGTGTATGGGTTACATTGAATAGTGTATGGATTACATTGTATAGTGTATGGGTTACATTGTATAGTGTATGGGTTACATTGACTAGTGTATGGGTTACGTCGCATACTGTATGGGTTACATTGTATAGTGTATGGGTTACATTGCATACTGTATGGGTTACATTGTATAGTGTATGGGTTACATTGTATAGTGTATGGGTTGCATTGGATAGTTTATGGGTTATATTGCATACTGTATGGGTTACATTGTATAGTGTATGGGTTACATTGCATACTGTATGGGTTACATTGCATACTGTATGGGTTACATTGTATTGTGTATGGGTTACATTGTATAGTGTATGGGTTACATTGCATACTGTATGGGTTACATTGCATACTGTATGGGTTACATTGTATAGTGTATGGGTTACATTGTATAGTGTATGGGTTACATTGCATACTGTATGGGTTACATTGTATAGTGTATGGGTTATATTGTATAGTGTATGGGTTACATTGCATACTGTATGGGTTACATTGTATAGTGTATGGGTTACATTGTATAGTGTATGGGTTACATTGTATAGTGTATGGGTTACATTGTATAGTGTATGGGTTACATTGTATAGTGTATGGGTTACATTGCATACTGTGTGGGTTACATTGAATAGTGTATGGGTTACATTGTATACTGTATGGGTTACATTGTATAGTGTATGGGTTACATTGCATACTGCATGGGTTATATTGTACAGTGTATGGGTTACATTGCATACTGTATGGGTTACATTGTATAGTGTATGGGTTACATTGCATACTGTATGGGTTACATTGTATAGTGTATGGGTTACATTGCATACTGTATGGGTTACATTGTATAGTGTATGGGTTACATTGCATACTGTATGGGTTACATTGTATAGTGTATGGGTTACATTGCATACTGTATGGGTTACATTGTATAGTGTATGGGTTACATTGCATACTGTATGGGTTACATTGTATAGTGTATGGGTTACATTGCATACTGTATGGGTTACATTGTATAGTGTATGGGTTACATTGCATACTGTATGGGTTACATTGTATAGTGTATGGGTTATATTGTATAGTGTATGGGTTACATTGCATACTGTATGGGTTACATTGTATAGTGTATGGGTTACATTGTATAGTGTATGGGTTACATTGCATACTGTGTGGGTTACAGTGAATAGTGTATGGGTTACATTGTATAGTGTATGGGTGACATTGTATAGTGTATGGGTTACATTGTATAGTGTATGGGTTACATTGAATGGTGTATGGATTACATTGTATAGTGTATGGGTTACATTGTATAGTGTATGGGTTACATTGACTAGTGTATGGGTTACGTCGCATACTGTATGGGTTACATTGTATAGTGTATGGGTTACATTGCATACTGTATGGGTTACATTGTATAGTGTATGGGTTACATTGTATAGTGTATGGGTTACATTGCATACTGTGTGGGTTACAGTGAATAGTGTATGGGTTACATTGTATAGTGTATGGGTGACATTGTATAGTGTATGGGTTACATTGCATACTGTGTGGGTTACAGTGAATAGTGTATGGGTTACATTGTATAGTGTATGGGTGACATTGTATAGTGTATGGGTTACATTGCATACTGTATGGGTTACATTGTATAGTGTATGGGTTACATTGTATAGTGTATGGGTTACATTGTATAGTGTATGGGTTACATTGCATACTGTATGGGTTACAGTGAATAGTGTATGGGTTACATTGTATACTGTATGGGTTACATTGTATAGTGTATGGGTTACATTGTATAGTGTATGGGTGACATTGTATAGTGTATGGGTTACATTGCATACTGTGTGGGTTACATTGAATAATGTATGGGTTACATTGTATAGTGTATGGGTTACATTGTATAGTGTATGGGTTACATTGAATAGTGTATGGATTACATTGTATAGTGTATGGGTTACATTGTATAGTGTATGGATTACATTGTATAGTGTATGGGTTACATTGTATAGTGTATGGGTTACATTGACTAGTGTATGGGTTACGTCGCATACTGTATGGGTTACATTGTATAGTGTATGGATTACATTGTATAGTGTATGGGTTACATTGCATACTGTGTGGGTTACAGTGAATAGTGTATGGGTTACATTGTATAGTGTATGGGTGACATTGTATAGTGTATGGGTTACATTGCATACTGTGTGGGTTACAGTGAATAGTGTATGGGTTACATTGTATAGTGTATGGGTGACATTGTATAGTGTATGGGTTACATTGCATACTGTATGGGTTACATTGTATAGTGTATGGGTTACATTGTATAGTGTATGGGTTACAGTGAATAGTGTATGGGTTACATTGTATAGTGTATGGGTTACATTGTATAGTGTATGGGTTACATTGAATAGTGTATGGATTACATTGTATAGTGTATGGGTTACATTGTATAGTGTATGGGTTACATTGACTAGTGTATGGGTTACGTCGCATACTGTATGGGTTACATTGTATAGTGTATGGGTTACATTGCATACTGTATGGGCTACATTGTATAGTGTATGGGTTACATTGTATAGTGTATGGGTTACATTGGATAGTGTATGGGTTACATTGCATACTGTATGGATTACATTGTATAGTGTATGGGTTACATTGTATAGTGTATGGGTTACATTGGATAGTGTATGGGTTATATTGCATACTGTATGGGCTACATTGTATAGTGTATGGGTTACATTGCATACTGTATGGGTTACATTGCATACTGTATGGGTTACATTGTATTGTGTATGGGTTACATTGTATAGTGTATGGGTTACATTGCATAGTGTATGGGTTACATTGCATACTGTATGGGTTACATTGTATAGTTTATGGGTTACATTGTATAGTGTATGGGTTACATTGCATACTGTATGGGTTACATTGTATAGTGTATAGGTTATATTGTATAGTGTATGGGTTACATTGCATACTGTATGGGTTACATTGTATAATGTATGGGTTACATTGTATAGTGTATGGGTTACATTGTATAGTGTATGGGTTACATTGCATACTGTATGGGTTACATTGTATAGTGTATGGGTTACATTGCATACTGTATTGAATAGTGTATGGGATACATTGCATACTGTATTGAATAGTGTATGAGATACATTGCATACTGTATTGAATAGCGTATGGGATGACTTGTATTTGTCCGTTCAAATATCTGCGTTCATTTAACTTGGCGGACTATACATTGAATACCCAATATTTGCGCCGGTCTGAGAGTGTTGCCCACGACCGAATTACAGCTGACAAGCGAAAAGGCAACACGTAGCGAAAATGGTGAAACGGCTTTTGTTTTTGACAGATCGATTTATCTTGTTCAAAGTTTGTAATTGATGAACATATATCCAATATTTCTTACAGGTGATGTACAGGTGATTTTATTAAGCGGATATGATTTAGCCATTTGAGCTAAATAATAAGTGTTATTTTTCAGCGGCTGATTTTGTTACAGTTTTGTCCAAACCAACATCTGGCACCTGAGAGCCTAACGGCATGTCATGTCTCCGTGGTCGCCAGATCCCATGTTATTCTTCGCAAAGAGTTGGGAGTTACTCCGGGGACATGGTTCCGCTCTTTCTTTCCTTCTCCCATTTACGCAATATGACAACAAGTGATTAAAGCATCCTGAATATGGAGCCAACCAACCAACCATCGTTTGAAAATACCAATAAAAGATTGCAAAATGTGTAAATATGAATAAGAAATCAGTACGTACTTGCAAAATTCAACTAAATCTATGAAGAAACGAAAAAGCCGTAATATCTAATTCCATTTTACAAGTCATAAGCTGATATTTTCTTAATTTAAATAAATGGAACACATTCTAATATACCGAATGAGCAGCCGGACAGAAGTTTGAAGAAGTTATTGGAAGACACTAATTTATTTATTGCGACACACAGGATATATTAACAAAGAAGCGAATGAACTGCGCAGTAAAACATTAAGGTCGCATGTAACGTAGTAGTAAAGAAAATCCTGTCTCGTAAGGTATCGCACACACAAAACTAGATTCAATTGTATGCCCTATTGGGCAATGCAGTCGCTACGGGGTCGGATCCAGACCCCACGAGACAGGGATAGGGACAATGACTTACGCACTACGTTAATGCTATGGCATGGACGGTCTGTGCTGCGTACCGTCCGGTGGTTGTTTGCCTTCACTCGCTTCACACGAGAAATCGGCTAAAGAAGCCTTCAGATGCACAACCAACCTCTGTATTTAATGCGCATATCAGGAATATAACCATTATGGTATGTTTATTCGGGCGGTTGGACAGGTGATAAACCTTAATGTGGCTGTTTCCCAAACCCGAATGCGGCTGTTGCATGAGTGAGTGTCAGGCGAGCTAATGTGTTATGTGTGGTTGTTCCATTCTGCACGCCGGCAGAGGGAGTTCGTTCCTCACATCACCTGTGTCCCACGTTACCGCCAACCTCATGGTTGACCTCAACGGTGCTGGGGTCACGAAAGGTTATAGAGGATTGTTCAAGTTGAATGTTGTATTTTCGATTCACGCCGAGCTCGATATGCAACTTTAGGCCAGAGACATGTTAACGCCCTAAATTTAGATTCAATTCTTAAAGCGGGTGTCCAACCTAATTTAAACGCGATATGCACCGAAAGTTTACATCTGAAAATTAATTTGGCGAGTGCTAACGCTTCGTTTCAGCCGAGTGGTAAGGAGAAAAAAATTAAGGCAACCCACCCCCAGCAATGTCAAGCAGAGCGCCATTTTGCCGGTAGCAGTGACGCATATTGTGATTATTCATATGGCGCCGCCTTACGTTATAACTCGCGGAGAGAGAGATCAGGGCCGCGATTTACAGATGAACAGCGGCAGTTCTAAGCCGCGCAGTAGCGCAAGATCTTAGTGTTTCATGGAAAAGTACCCTCCAAACAAATTGATGTACGTCTTGCGACGATTGACTCCGCATCAATTCCATGATTGGAGTTAGAATCGCAGCTATTTATATTAGCGATTATCACGCGCTCTTGTTTTGCTCACACAATAGACGCAATTTCCGGTTTGAATAAATTAGAGTATCGCCTCCTGATTCGTCAATCGCGGACACGCCTCCAAAAAAGGCTGCCGCCTGGGTAGGCGGCGAAATCGTGCCTGGCGGTCATTTCTAAATTTTATTGTCAGCTACAGATAGAACGAAAAATTCTGTAATTTGGAGGATAGACAATTGGGTATTATATGAATCGGTAAAGCAACGTTAGAGGCCAGGCTGGCGGTTCCCTTTAATAATATTCATAGCGCGAGGTTTGCATGGCGTTAGGCATTTTATTGACCCTTCATCAAGTAACTAACTCCCGATATTACTCTGTTGTGGTGCTAAGGGGTGAATATGTCTTAGGGGTGACTGTCTAAGGTGCGACGATGTCTTGGGCTGACTATGTATAAACCTTGTGGCTTAAAGCTACGACCAATTTACTCAGCCCATGGCGACTAAGGCGCAGGCCCAGAATTAGTTAGCACAATCCTCTCCTGCACGTGGAATGCCTGTGCCCGTGGGTAGGGAGGGCCATATCAGGGGCGGATCTAGGAATTTGCCAAGGGGGGGGGGGGGTTGCTCTCTGAAGTTTCCGACCGAGGGGGGGGGGGGGGGGGAGTCGTCTAATATAGAATTTACACGGTACGATAACGCTTTCAATATAGTCGTAACAGTCGAAGCATCCATTGGTCTACAGTGCACACGATCAAACCGCGTGCGAACCGACTCAACAATTATCACTTTCGCCACCTAGCGTAATACCATTCGAGCATCATTTATAACGTCAAGCATACAAGACACACATAGGTTCACAACTGTCATAATGCAAAACATTAGCAACGTGATCATCTCAAAGCTGATTGACTAAATGCTTCGACGTTGAAATAGACATTTAAACCGTGTATCAAGCGAAGCGTGTGGGCGGCATACCCAGAGCCTGCAACCTGATGTGTTTTGAATGCACGTTAACGTAAACATGGTTGTGATTTTACATTGTAGAAACTCGTAATGGTATCTCTTATCGTACTGACTCGCCACCAGCCAGATAGTCTTCGTTTGCACTGAAGTCGTTACTCTCGTCGTGAAAGTTCGTGCCTTGTACAGCACGTACATCTGGTTCGGCGCCGTCAGTTCCGGTCGGACCGCCGCCCCCGTCTGAGCGGTGCAACGTCACGTGTTACAAGAACTAAACCTCGTATCGTCGCCGGATAATGCCACTGCTCGCCTCGCAGGAATAACGTCTTCTGTAACATATCTCCAGTATGCCAGGATTCCAACTATTTAAATAGCGTGATGAAACTCGTTCGTAAATGACAGAGGCAGCAAGTTGACCTCGTGCACTCCGGAGTCATTTCGTTCTTCATCAATGCGACATTGATAAGTAGTAGGCTGAATTAACTTCTATTTTGATACCGCATCGCGTTTCAGTACTGATAATGTTCGAGAATAATGAAATAAAGGAACTTGTGAGACTGGCCAAAAGAAGAAGAAAAAAAAAATTGGTCGAAGCTGATTGGTTGACAATTCTCAAATCGTGAAGTTGATCGACACTTCTGAACATGCTAAGCTTACGCTAAGCTTACAATGCGTGGAAAACCGGCCCTCCAATTGCAGAGTTGATCGAAAAGTTGATTTGTTTCAATGAACTTTACAACGTATTGCATCGTGTGAACAGGGCATAAGGGGTGACTGTGTTTAAAGGGACGTTTCTGTCGAAACGGTGTTACTTAACGCTGAAAAGGTTGGTATATGCCTTCGTAACCCCACTCCCCCCTCGCCCCCCCCCCTCCTCCCAACCCCACATTGCTTCTACGTGACAACAAAGTGTTTGGATACAACATGAGTCGAGCAGTCAAGCGAATATGAGGTCACACCTCACGAGACCACTTATGCTCCATGTCTATGCTATTTTATAAATGTCTGTGCTGCATAGTTGCCTGTTCGCCTTCACTCACTTCATACACAACAACATGTTAGTTGATATATATAATTTTTATATATTTATTTCAATTGAGTATCATAATGGAATATAAAAGCCCGTGAATGAGAGAAAGTAACTTATTGTATAGATTCGTGTAGATTCGATACTTATTGGATAGTTCAGAGTGGGCTTTACAACGAATATTTATAGTGAATTGTGTATTCATATGTCCCAACCAGTGGCGGATCCAGGGGAGGGGGGGGGGCGCCGGGGGCGGGCGCCCCCCCCCCCTTTTCAGGGGAAAGCCAAGCACTGTTAAATTATGATTTTTGAGGAAACATTTAGTTTTTTATGTAAAATATTCTCAAATGGGATCTGGCGCCCCCCCTTCACAAATTCCTGTATCCGCCACTGACAACTACGCGTTCGATGCGTCATTTTCATCTTATATTTCCTATACCATACCACACCATATGTTTTTGGACACATCTCATGCTTCAATTTGTAATAAAATACTATCAACACTCTATACGTCCGTAATTAAGTAGATGATTTGGCAGCAAACATCTGTAGCTATATTTTTTCAGGAAGCAGTTATATTGACATACCCCTTCCTAGCATCGCCGTAATTGACATGTTCATGAACCATCTGATGACTACATCGTAATTTGCTCACAGTATTCAATGTACATCTTTATTATTTACAAATCTCCGTTAGATCTCTAAAACAAGAGGAAATGGTCTTTTGGCATTTTTATCCGAAACTGATTGTTGTCTTAGGCCCGCTTTGTGCACAGGATGGGCTGCATTAGGCCAAGGAACCTGCGGGGACAAGGCATGATTTACATGGAATGGGCCTCAGATTAGATCGCTAATACCTGTTTTCAACTTCTTTTTTTAAAGTAAATCTGGCCCACATGTCACTTTTCTCGCCATGACCGCAGGCTTTCCATAGTTAGCATTTTAGTTGTTATGGTTCCGGGTCATCCTCGTATTCGTCTTTAACGGCCGTCACTAGCTGATCCCAGAAAAGTCTCTGTCCCATCTCGTCGTCCGTCCACTGAATGTACGTCTTGCGCCCCAACAAGCGGGCTAAGGTCTTCGAAATCCCGGAAGTCGGAAACTCTTCTAGAATCAGCAGGATTAGCACGTCCAATCCCTCCAGGACAATTTTCTGTCGTGCCATGCGGAACTCAAACTGACACCACTCGCTCTCCACGAAGTTGGGCGACATGACCAGGATGGTCTTTCGGCTCTTGTTGATGCTCTCCACGATGGTGTCTTCGATGTTCCGGCCCGGAAGGAAGTCCCGGAAGTGGATACACATCCGGAGCTGGTGTTCCTCTTCTAGAGTCTTGAGCAGGACGTCGTGGACCCAGCGACGGTCTTCGGAGCTGTAGACGATGAAGGCGTCGTAGGGGAAGATGGGCTCCTCAGCGTGGTTTCTCTTCCGGATCTCTCGCGACCAGCTCCGGCGAGCGGCGTGGATGTAAAACCGGATGGCCCAGCGCTTCCGGTAGAGGGCCACAATCAATGAAATAACGGCAAAACAACCACAGGTCCCCAACACCGCCAGGAGAATGTTCAACCAGGAGAAGTCTTCGCAGGAATCTTTCAATTCGCGAAGAATTATGTCAGACATATAAACCCGGCCGTGGGTCGGGCGGATGCAATACAAGAAGTCTCTATTGGATAGCGTCACACGAGTGGTCGTCAGCCACTTGAGGAATTTCAGGTAGCTGCAAGTGCAGATGAGAGAGTTCCCCAGCAAATCTACCACCACGTCATGCCGTTCAGCCACGGAGTCTAACGCCGATGTGACGTGATCGGGAAGGTAGGTCAATCGATTGTTGCTGAGGTTCAGCAGTCTGAGCTCCGTCAGGTCACTGATGTTCACGTCAAATATCTCCAAACTGTTCCTGCTGATGTTCAGCGTTTCGAGGTACCGAAGCGACGACAATCCCATTGGCTTGAGGTCGGTCAGCTCGCATTCCTCTAGGTCCAAAGACCGCAGTGCCGGGTGCACAGCAAATGGCTCGGTGTCATTGGCATTTAACTGTAGTTTATTTCGCCCGACTAGTAGTCGTGATAATTTTGGGAACTCTCTGATGAAGGCTCCCAGATGCACACCGGCCCTGTTGCCTTGAATGTTGACGTACCAAGCTTCCTTAAAACCTTGAAATAGAGGGAAGTCGTACACCAAACCAGGATCGACGCTTGTAAAATACATGGCCAGATATTTCACAGAGTTGTTTTTGCCCCAGCATAGCGTTGCATTAGGCATCCAGGATGCGAATTGGTTTACCATACGGCGCGCGTTAACCAGATGAAACGCCTCCAGTTTCGGTGCCACTGGAATGGTTAGCAAGTTACAATCTCGTCGGTTGAAGTCAAAGAAGTCTTGTAATTTAGGGATGTACTTACAACGAAACGTAGTATAATTGGAACACATACACGCAACCATCTGACACACAGGGTGGGCGTCAGACATATTCGAAAATGGCTGCCAAGCCGTAGCGTTGTAACAAGGGTTCTGTCTTGCCGAAAATATTTGCGACAACGAAAATGGACTGTTTCGGGGCCCTAACCCACGACTCGGCGTCCGGTTGCCGATAGATAACGATCTTAGGGATGGATGGAAGAACATGTCAATGATGGCACACATCCAATACGGACGGTCCAATCTGCCTTCGTTTCCAAGGTTGTTAAACACTTGTAGTCCTGGAAGATATTCTGTCAACGATGGGTTGTAGATAGTGACTCCGTTGCTGCCGATGTCTAAGTGGGTCAAGGGTAGGCCGCCCAGGTATCCCACAACGTCTTCTCGAATATCAATTACGGCGGAATACGCAATGTGGCTTGAACGTTGAAAGTTTCTGACACTGAGATCTTGCAGCTTGACATTGAAAGTGCCTAAAGCTGAAAGTAGACGTTTGACATTGTCTTTCTTCAGCCGTCTGGTGTGTGAGAGATCCAGCGTGGTCAGCGCTGTGAGAGGCGCCAAGGCCGTCTCATTGATGTACTTCAGGTTGAGATGGATCCTCAACTGTCGCAGCTCACCCAGACCCTGGAAGATGTCGCCGCGTGTGATGACGTCACCGTCCTCATAGAGCGTCAGATCCTCGTTCGTCAGCTCCAGCGACGTCAGTCTGGACAAGTGACGGAACGTCACATTCGCCTCGTTAAACGACGCGTTGATGTACTTCAGAATGGTTGTTTCCGGTGGCAACTTCCGTATCACATCCGCAACAGATCCGCCTCGACACGTGACATTGGTCGCCTCGCAAAGGCATTCGGATGGACAGGAAGTAGATATAGTCACGTGTTCCGACGTCATGGACGGCTTGATGGTTGTCTCTGTAGTTGTTCTAAGCCAGTCATCGGTCTGGGTATTTAAAGTATCTGGGGCAGATGTGTCAACAGCCCGGACATCTGACATTTTGACCCTGGCCTCCATCTCCGTCTTTACCTGACCATTGGCTGCTTGCAAGGTCAACAGCATTGTAACAAATACCAGAAGATCTCGCCGTAATATCGCCATGGTCGATATGTGTCAAATCAGTCGTTTTAGATCTTATCTGCAATGACAAATCAATAGAATACACAATTACTGGTTAATTATTGAATGAATATTTTTTTTTTAAATTTTCATTTTATTCGTAGGCCAATCCCCGATTTTAGATTTTTACATGACGTTACTGCGATGTAGTTAGAGCAATGGTTGTTATCTTGTTTTCACAATAGCAGCCTCATAACTTTGTTGGACGAAGTAGAACATTTATCACGGCCGATGCCCAGGCACTTTCACTTGCACAAATGACGAATAAAATATTCAACTGCCACTACCTTCCACCATCTTTAGTTGACTGTATCTGCAGTTATGGGCCGCCGTTTGGTTAAAATGACTCTTAGCGATAAAAATACCAACTTACACTGCTCATAGTCCGGCCCCAGCCCCCCCCCCCCCCCGCCCCCTCTTCCGTTAAAAAAACCACAGCTCGCAGCGCCCTCTTCCTTCTATTCGAAGCTAAGTTTGTTTCATTGGAGTTTGGTAGCCTGGTTTGGTAAAGAGGATTCGCTTGGAAAACGGCGTTATGATTTTGCTCCTCGCCTATTCATGCGGCGTTCGACTACTTTGTGTGGCATGCGATGACTGTATGATTTGCGTTAATGGATTTTGAACTGTATTGTTTCATATGGTTTTCTCTCGTTGGTTGGAAAGTAACTTTGATCGATTAGCAATTCGATCTTTGTTCAAATGGAAGGAGATTAGCCGACATGTAGTCTTAACTCTCCAATTTATCGTTGACAGTGGGTGAAAGCGCTCGCCTGGAGTGTTCTGGCCACCTGAGAGCCTAACGGCGCGTGGATCTGTGATTCGAGCCCTGCTGTGGCCATGTCTGTGTGGCCGCAGGATAATAAGCCCATGTTCTTCTTCGCAAAGAGTAGGTGTTTACCCCCGGGGACGTGGTTAAAACGTCCTGAATATACTACCATCCGTCTGTTTACCAACTGACCCAAGGAGGTGCCTGTCCGAGCTTTGTAGCTTTGTGTCCGGTCTATATGTTCATTCGTTCTGTTTTCGCACTTCCACCTTCAGAGCTTCTGACAAAATGTGTCTACGTACCTTCTAGCGGAATGAGAAATCGCTGCGTGGTTAACCTGCTAATTGGTGGAAAGCCTCTAAGACCGGCACCCTATCCATGGGTGTGTAGAGTGCCGAACCCATGACAAGAAGTGAGCAGCTGCGAAGCGAGGAAGCTCACGAGGTACATATATTTTCCGGATTTGAATGACGTTCGTTGAAGCACACGCCATTGAGTGCGATAACATCAGGCTCCGCTGAAGCATTATGTAAGGGACGGATCATTTGATATCCATAGGGTAATGGGTGAGGAGGCTGGAGGCCAAAACATTTTCGGGGGGTTCGCCGACGGCTAGATGCATTGCTTACTTTATTGCTTGCTTTTGTAAAACGTTAACGGTTGGTACGAGGGTAAAGAAAAAAAAAAGAAGAGAAAAGTCAATTTGTCTCGGTCACAGTCATAGCAAGATCCCCCCCAAGATCGACCCCCTCCCCCCCCCCTCCGCTCTGGATATCAAATTTTGCGGCTCTTGGTATACTAAAACATTCGTTTCATTCACTGCGGCTGTCATATCCTTGTTGGCGGAGCCCGTCGCATGTGAAAGTCATATGCAGCTGAGTCACCGAGAGACAGGCGCCCAGGTTATTATTAGATAATAATAATAATAATAATAATAATAATAACCTGGTTCGCGGATGCGTAGGGTGGGTGTACGAATATCCCATCGGATACATACCCCCAGACTGCTAGCTTCTCCGATGATCCCCTCCCCTGCGCTCCAGCCACCCCTCCCCCCTTGCTCCATCCAGCCCCCTCTCTCCTACTCACTCCAGCAACCCCCCCCCCCCGAACCTTGCTCCCACCAGCCCGGTACCCCCATTGCCCCCCATGCGCCCTCCAGCACCACTCCCCTTCTCACACTAGAACCCACTAGCCCCCCCCCCCCCCCACCTAGCGGCCAAGTTTTCCAAAAACCTGTACTCCAGATTCCGGATCCCCTTGACCACCGCCACCCCCCCCGCCCCGTCCACCTCCTCTCCCGGATACGCGCTTTATCTTTGTTCACCATGCAGTCATGTTAGGCTACAGTTCCTATGTTTGCCGTAGTTTACATGTACATTATCTGTCTGATCACTGTATCGCAAATTGTATAACGTACATTATATGTACCACGGGCGTTGTGCCCGAAGTGCCGAATACACATTTTTACACATTTACAAAACGCTGAAGACTGGGCCATGCCACAGAATCTTGCCACCTGTTACGTTCCGAAAACAAGGTCGTTATTTACGTCGTTATTTACGCCACGGTACGGGGTAGCACCCCCCCCCCGCCCCCCTGGGAACCTGAACATACAAGGTTAAAGTCGGCTTCTCCCAGCACCCTCCCCCCCCCCCACTCCGGGTCGCAAGTTTTCAGAGAGCAACCCCCACTTAGGAACCTGAATATACACTGTTAAAGTCGGCTTCTCCGAGCACCCCCCCCCCACCTCCCCTTGTTTTTCAGAGAGCACCCACCCTCCTCGGAAAATTCCTAGATCCGCCCCTGAGTGCAGTAACCAATGTCTCAGCGATACATGCATAAACCATCTCTACAAACCGTGCGCCTCCCCTTCCTTGACGAGCACCGACCAGACTGGTTCTTGTCTAGGCACAGGGATTGAGCAAGGTTTAGCCACATGTATCTAGATCACCTCATGAATGCTGGTGCAAAAAGGCCAGCAGGAGCTATTCTTGGAGGGAGAAGGGGAGGGGATACCCCCCTCTGAATCGCGAATCCATAAGAATTAGGGAAAGCAATAACAAATCTCCAAGATGACTGTTCAAGACCGGGCGCGAAAGAAACACACCTTAAAAGTGATATCGCGAATATCGAGAAATTCACAGACTGCTATAACGGATCGCGGTAAAGGGTTTTCGCGTTGAACCAGGAATTGTACGTGTAATAAGTTCATTCATTTATTACTTAAATATGCTGGACCGTGTCCGCCGACTTAGAACAACTGACAACGAACGGTGCAGTGAACTCGCCTCAACACGAAACCGGAATTACTAAAATATGGATATCATTACAGTACGAATAACGATTCACCAAAATTGCCAACAGCTAATCGCGGATCTCCAAGAATTTCTGGATGCCAGTCGCGGAGATCGGAAAAGGTATTCCCTCTTTTCTATCGTGTTTTATCAACCGAGTCGCGCCACAGAACTGATCTGAGAGTCTGAGTTGATCCCTTTAATTGGCACTGTATATAGAACATGATGATCGCTATTTGTCTAATTCAGCTCAAGCCCGGTAATATCATTTGAAATCACAAGTTTACGGTAAAGCTGTACTCACTCCAAAGGTAACGGCAAATTCCACAGACAACGGTAGGCCTACTTGAACAACAAGAATCTCTCTCTATACATATATATTCTCCTTTTCGGACTGACGTCATCATGTAGCGCGCATGCGCAATCGCGACAAAAACTTGAGCATTGTTCTCGCGCCGGGGACAACACAAAAAGCACGTGCGCGTTCCTATTGTTAACACACCGTACTTCTGCATGTATTTGACAATTTGTGTGTATTTTACAGTTGCGTGTATTTGACAATTTGTGTGTATTTTACAGTTGCGTGTATTTGACAATTTGTCCAATTTCTACAAGAACATGTTGCACGATTTTTTTGACAACCTTCCTAATGAAGCCAAGAGAAGATATAGCAGCAAGCTGCAGGTTGCTGGCATTGAACAGTGCCTTACAAGGAGCCAGCAGGAAAGTGAGTGAAAGACCCAACCAAGCGGCCAGAGGTCGGCTATGGTGACCTGTATGGTGGATGGGATGGGGGCGGGAAGGGGTCGTGTTCCCACATCACTTGAATTTGCTAGCTGATACTTTAGGGAAAATAGTTTGATTTCATTGATGA